>VZTO01015049.1:51765-96682 GCA_013400615.1 Syrrhaptes paradoxus
TAGTGACAGGACAAGGGGGAATGGTTTTAAACTAAGACAGGGGAGGTTTAGGTTAGAGATTAGGAGAAAGTTTTTCACCCAAAGGGTGGTGGCACACTGGAACAGGTTGCCCAGGGAGGTGGTGGATGCCCCATCCCTGGAGCCATTCAAGGCCAGGCTGGATGTGGCTCTGAGCAGCCTGGGCTAGCGGTTGGCGGCCCTGCATATGGCGGGGGGTTGGAACCAGATGATCACTGTGGTCCTTTGCAACCCAGGCCAGTCTGTGATTCTATGATCTGCCTTTGGCCGCTAGTGCAGTTAGGATGCTGAGGAGATGGGCACCTTGGTCTGACCTACAATGCCCTCTCCTCTGTTCCTTTTCTTCTCTCCCCCACCACTTCAGTCTACCTTTCTCTGCTCCTCAAACTTCTGTTTTCCCCAGGTACCCAGCATACAGTAAAAACTGTTCTCAGCCCTATCCTCCCCATTGTTACTTTAACAAGCTTGCCTCCTGCACTTGCTCTTCTAACCTCTTCATCTGCCCATCGCAAACCTCACTCTTCAAGCTCTACCCCCTCCACCCTCTTCTTGTGCTTGTCATGCTTGTGCTGAAGGCTGGGACAGTAATATCAGCTCCAATTCCTGCTGGAGTTTTCACTCCCTTTTCCCATCCTTCTGGCTATGCCCGTCTCTGGTTAGGCTCACTGTCCTGCTTGCACATGGTGTTAGGCAGGGGAACTCCTTGCTGCAGGATGTCGTGGAAGCTAAAAGTCCTTGTGGGTTCATAGAGCAGCAACTAGACAAATTCACGGAAGAAAAATCCCTCAAGATCATACATACAGGGACCCAATCCCAGCCCAGGACATCTCTCAGACAAAACTTGGAGGCTGGGAGAATCCTCTGGCCTGCATCATTGCACAGTTCCCTGTCCCTACTGTCCCTCCTGGGAGTCCACTCCTAGCCACTGCAGGAGACGGAATACAGGACAGGTAAGCTTTGGCTCTCATCCAGTAGAGCTCTTATCATCTTCTTGAGCTCTTGTGCTGTTGTGTCCTGAACACCTATCCAGGGCAGACAGGACTAACACCGCTCACCTGACAAGTGCCACACTACAAATGGGCTAAGTACCCAAAAGAGAAACCCAAACAATTTATCATCCAGCAGCATCTACAGAGGTGGGAAAGGCATTCCTGGTATGATACACCTCAGAGGATCGGCTTCAAGTTCCCATAACCATCACTGAATCATTTTGCTCAGTAGGCCTAGGGAGCTTTAACCTTCACATACTTCCCAGCATTATACCCGAGAGCCACGCGGGCACTGATACATCCCTGTTGGCATGAAAATCATAGGATATCGTATGCTTCCCTGCACCCCATCTGATACAGGGTATTCTCCACTCTCCTCACAGAATGGTGGAAGGACATCCAGGCCATCTCCTCTGCAGGAACACTCCTTTGATTGCTGTGAGCTTTCCTGGACAAAAGCCTGTCTCAGCCATTCGGATATTTCCACACAAATCCCTACAAACCCTGCAGAAAACGGGCAACACTCCAAAAGCCTACACCCAGTAGCACAGAAAACTGGTTATTCTTGTGACTTTCTTCCTGGAAGAACTCAATCAATGAAGTTTGTAAGTGCTAAATCTAAAGTTTTTTAGCTCCCTTCCCACCCGCCACAAGAACAGCTTGGGGAGTTGCCATCACTGCTGACTGCAGCTACCGAACGCAGGGTTTGCTGCCTTGGACAGAAACGAAAGGACAGGCAGGCAACCAGCCTGTGCGCGGGCGCCTGCCCAGCCCTGGCACAGAAATGCAATTCAGCAAACTCTCAGCAGATCTCAAAAGCTGGGACAGAGCAGAGTCTCGGAAAAAGGAAACGTATTGGCCCAAAAGAGTGTCTTCAGCTGCTTTTACTAACGTGGTGGAGGAACGTGGTGATGCAGGGTAGCAGCAAGAGCAGGTCCTGCGTTGCTGGTGTCACGTTGAGGCACTAGCTTCTCCGGGAAGGTGTGAGTTCAGAGCTGAAGTACTGATCCACAAAGCTTTTGTCCCAGCACAAGAGAGTAAAACATAGGACCAAAGGTGAAAGTGAGCAGCACAGGAGCAAGGCAGGAAGAGGCAGAGGAAGGCACCATTTCTCCATCAGTGAGACTTCTAGCTGCCCACAGCTGCCAGGAGTATTTCTTAAGGAAACCTGTGACAGAGCTCTTAGTAGCTTCCACATCCAGAAGCACTTCAGCAGAAGCGGGTTTACCTCCAGAAAGCCTCGCAGACCTGCACTTCAACTTTGAACTGGCACCTTACTGGAGAAGCAAGTGCCCCCATATGACACTGGTGACAAAGGACCTGCCCTTGCTGCCAGCCTACGTCAGCACGTTCCTCCACCACGTTTGTGAAAGCAGCTGAAGACACTCTGAGCTCAGGGTCAGAGGCAAAGGCTAACTCTGAAGATCTGCAGAAGGACCTTCTGATTCTCATCAGGGAAATGACAGGTGACACTCAGTATAAACCAGCATTAAGATACAGACACGGAAAAAACCCATCCTAACTTTACATGTGAAATAACAAGCTTTCAGCTTACCACAACCATTCAGGAGAATTCCAGCTCGCAGTTACCCAGTGATCAAAAATCAAGTCTAACACATGAGTTACTAGGAAATAAGTACAGCATAAAGAAAGCATTAATTTGCCACTGTACCAGCCCATGGTGTGCCAGCATCTCCAAAGCTCTTTGGAGTTTTGGCCTCACCTCAGCCTCTGCTGCCAGCTAGGAAAGAGATGCAACAAAGACAGTCGGGAGCATGATTTCTGCAGAGGAAATCACTGACAAACAAGAACTACTTAACCTGGAAGATGAAATGACTCAGAAGGAATACGACAGATCTGTAAAACTATGAATAGTTTGGAGAAGAGGGATATGGTCAAATGTTCACTGTCTCTGCAGTCACATCTAACAAGGAGAGATGCTGCTCCTCACGACATGCAGATACGCTGTTAGACTCTGCCACAGGATGCTGTGGATGTTGAAAGTTTCCACGGGTTTGGGGCAAACAGATAAAGTAACACCACAGATGTCTTTTGAGGGTTAGTAAATCCACAGAAGCCACATCCAGCTCTGTAAGTGCCTGTGCCACAAGGGGACAGAGGCTGGGAGAGCTCGCGGGAACTACTTACTGCAGGTTCTCCCTGTCTCTGCTCACTTCCCTAGGGCCTGGTTACTAGCCACTGCAGAAACACTGCGGTCTGATCCAGGACACACAGTAGGACTTCCCTTGGGCAGGAAAGTCACGGCCAGCTTATAATCACAAATGAAGGAAAAGATCTGTCCTGCTAGATTTGCATCAGGAGCCGGGTGAAAGAAGGATAATGGCAGAGAAGGAACTCACAGATAGTGGCTCTGCATTGACAGGTCCAGGCAGAGCAGCAGATAAGCTTTGCTTTATGATTTGACCAAATGTAAAAACCTTGGATCCCACATTGCACAACAGCAGAGCTTAACAGTAAAGAATGGGTTAATCTCATCCACCCCTCAGCAGCTCCTGGAGGTGGGCAGAGCTACAAGGTGAATCCAAAGCACACCCAGCATCCAGGTCTGCTGATAAATCCTCTGATCCTGAAGCTGATACACAAGGTGACACAGGTGACCTGCTCCTGTCCCTGGCGTTTTAAATACCGAGAGGACTGTGCATGGCGAGAGAAGGGAGCAGGGCAGTCTGGGGCTGGGCACGGCTATCTCCATACTCACTTCCACCTTGTTCAGCTGTTTCAGCAGGGCTGGGACTCCTCGCTTGCCTGGAGGTGGAGGCCCTGCAAGGAGGCAGCAACATGTAATTTCACCGAGGGAATGTTCTGGTCTCGTGTCACAACCCAAGCCAGAGCTGTCAACAGATTATTTAACAACCTAATTTGCATTTTTTTTAAGTAGGTAGTTTCGTGCCAGCCTCAATGAACAAGACTCTGCTCATCATCAAGAGCAACATATAATCCTGTTAACTAGCCTAAACTCCGATAAAGGCAAACAATCCCAGGGAAGATCTCATCTCCAGAACCAAGCTGAAGGCAGAGTCTGAAGTATGAAGAACACAAATTAGTGAAAATGCACAAAGCACAAAGACATTCAAATTCATAGCTGTGCTGGTAACTACTTAAAGCCTTGTTAAACTGGGTAAAGTCACACTGAATAGCTGAAGAAGCAGGAGGCATAAGTTACCTTGACTTTATTAAGGGTTTTGACACCGTCTCCCATGTGGATTCCCATAAGCAGAGCAGGGGAACACATGTCTAGATGAAGTCAGAATGAGCCAGAAAGCCCAGGACTCTCTGAAACCATCTCAATTCACTGCGAAAATAAGAAGCCTTTCCAATAATAAAAAAGCAAGACGGTAAGAACTCCTATGGGAGGCCAGAGAAAGGTCTGTGTAGCCCAAAATGTGTCTCTGAACATCGCCAGCAAGGGCTGTTGGGGGAAGAAGCCACCCAGAGCAGGGAGCAGCACCTCAGCACCAACTGCCCGTCCCAGCTGCAGTGCCACGCGATGACAGGTCCACAAGCAGCCGCTGAAAACCAAAGGTGAGCAGGGCAGCCCCTTGGCATCCCTCCCAGCTCTCCTACACTGAGAAATCGGACTGCCTGACCTCAAGGTCCTACCCAGCCCTACCTCTGTACTGTCTGAGGAAAGAACCTGGCTTAGCGCTCTGCTTGAACAGTTCACCTCCTTGGACAGTCCCCAAAATTTTGCCTTCTAAAGCTATGCCTTCAATATAAAAGAATCCGGACACCCTGCACAGATAAAAAAAACATGAAAGCGGGCAGCACTGTCAGATAATTGTTTACCTGATCCCAGTTTGCTGCCTAAGGCTGGGTGGATAAATGGCCCCTTGGACATCCTGGGGCCAAACGATGTCACTGTCATCCTGCCGACCCGAGAGCACTGAAGGATACACCTGTATCATTGTGTGAGCCTTGCGTGCGTCTGTCCTTTGCCCCAAGGACAACCATCATGGAACGAGCCCCCCTGCCCTAATAACTCTGCTTTGCCTCCAACCAAGACAGCCTTGCTAACTCCCGAGCCACGCGCAGGTGTCCGGGAAGGTCTGGGCCAAGCCATGCCCAGAACTGTACAAACACAGCGCAGCACTGTGACAGTGATCCACGGCTCAGGACTGTCCTCTAGCACTCCTCAGTACTAGTCAGGAGAAATATTTTGGGAACAGCTTAGACAAACAGCAGCTTTTAGCTACACTTGTGGAAAGGCGCCCCGTCCTCTCTGCACACCTCGCCCTGCGCTTCCTCGCACTCCCTGCGTGCAGGAACCTGTTCTGAGCAGGGCCGGCAGGCACTGAGCAAGACCCTCAGACCGACAACACAGCAGCACAAGGAAATAAAATGTGACCTGAATTGAAAAGGATGATTCAGGTTTTTAAAGATGTCTAAATTTTAATTTTTCCTTAATCTTTACTAATAGCCCCTTAGCTCAATAACCTCAGCAGACATCTAGGACTAATTACTCTGATAAAATTCAGTATTCAAGCACAAACCCAGTTTTAACTGGTCTCTTGTAGGTCCACTTTATAAACCATTAGCACTGCTATCCACCCAATGAACAGAACAGCCTTGCCACTAGAAAGAAATATGATTGTCAAAATCCCCAAAAATCAGGAAATGTTTTACCCCGTGTCTCTGGAAAGTTACTCTTGCGGGGGGGATCCCTCTTCAGGGTCTGCTGCTGCTCCCCTTGGCTTATCTGGGAGAAGCTTGCCCTGGCCTCGCTCACATCCAACACAGCCTCCCCGGTGCAAATTCAACACGTGTCCTGCTCAGCGCAGATGCAGATGAAACGTCCGTACGCTGGGAGGTATGGACAGCAGTGCTTCTGCAGGCGGGCTCGGCAGCCTGCACTGGCAGCCCAAACGCACTCTGCTGAACGAAGGCTGCAATTTGTAGCAATTCAGACCTGTGGAAGGGCACCAAGGAAGCCAGAGAAGACGAATCAGGTTCCAGGTGCCACTGCCGTTGCTCCAGTAGCAAACCAAGGTTTAGATGTGAACTTCATGTGTCTTTACGGGAGCCTGCACGTGTGCATGCTGGCGGCGGCGGGACTGCGGCAGCTCGTACGAGCGCTAGAGCCCAGTGGCACCAGAAACGCTGTGTGACTCTGCAGCTTTTGGACAAGCATCTGTTAGGGAGGGGAGAGACTAGCAGCACCCTGCAGCTCAGCTGGCTGGGGAGCAGCAGGGGTTAAGGCTGCTGGCAGGAAAAGCCCAGGAGGAAGCGGTAGGTCGGCCATTTGAAATGCCTCTGGCTGAAGGCTGGCGGGTAGGGTTACACCATGCAGCCTGCCTGCAGGACTCCCCTACACCCGCAGTTGCGGGCTTAAAGCAAAGACGCAGGGAGGAGACTGACTCCTGTCTGCTCCTTTTGCAATCCATGAAAGCCACGCTCTGCTCTAAAGCAAGACCTTGGGTGCTGTTGCTAAACAGAGGCTCCATCGCCAGCTCGGAGTCTCTTGCAGACGGGGTGCTCTGGGTGCTCTCCGGGAGCAGCAGCTGAGCTGGGAGCAGGCCAGCAGGCAAGACAAGGCAGGAGGCAGAGCAGGCAGCACGCACTGACTCACGGGCAGCACAGCCAAAGCCTGCGTGATTTCTCCCCAAAGTCATTGGAATGAGGTGGACCTGAGTACAGCCTTTCACAATGACCTGCGCAGGAAAATGAAGGCGGGCTGGCTGGCTAACTAACGCACAGCCAGTAATCTCCAAATGCTTCACAGCCTCCCAACACAACCGCTGGGAAACTCTGTCCCCTGGCTGTACCACAAGTACTGTGATCTTGGACTCCCTCCGAACGACAGGCATTTGTTTTCCCCTTTCCCGGGAGCTCCCACTCTGCAGCTTCAGAACTTATCTTTTTTGTTCACTGGCAAGTGCAAAGTCAAATGAAAGGAGGTATTCAGGAGCTTATGTCACTCTCTTAAATGTGATTTATTCAACAAAGACAGCTGGGTGGATGGGAAGACTCTTACAGGAGTCTTTTGTGTTCAATTTATTGCTGAAAATACCCTCAGGTAACAAAAAAAAAGTATATAAAATAACTTTTACAAACAGATCACAGCCTGGATCTTTTAAGGAATACACTGCCTTTGTGAGAGCACACTTGTAGCTGTGGGGACCTAAACACATTAACTTCAAAATTAATGGGGAGGCTGAGAGACAAGCTGCCAGGCCAGTGTTAGGACACCGTGAAGCCGTGCCGTTGAAAACAGCCCGCTCAAAACCCTTGCTGAATTTACAGACAGAATATTTCACCTGCAGGCTGAGCATCTCAAAAGGACAATGGGCATTTCGCACACGGGACATACAGCTTTGTGCCAACAGCTGGGCAAACGGCCCAAAGAGGTGAGGCGGGTCTCACAGGCAGAGAGCGGGCACATGCCCTGTGCTGCAGCCCCTGCTCTGGGCTACGAGCTGCGAGGAAAGACCAGATGCTCCCCACGAGTTAGAGCTCCAAGGGCCGGTGACTGGCTGGGGATCCAGCTGCCACTGCGACAATTCTCCTTATTGCACAAAGAGATGGCAGAGGGGTACCTGGGCTCTGCTCCCTCTTCCCAGAAATGGGCTGGACTTATTCCCCACTTGCTTGCGTAAAGTGACTCCTTTGCCTCGGGTGGGCACCGACCCAGAAGAATAGCCAGAACTTCCCTGGGAGAAGACCATCCTGAGCATCCAGCTGCCTCCTTCATTATGCTGCTAAGAAGCTGTTTGCAGTCAGCACGGGACAGGATTTCCAGCAGGAAGGTGCTGAGCAGTACCTCTCCCACGGACACGCATGAACACATCACCAACTTCAAAGTTCATTCAGCTCCTACCAGCCTCTTGTCCATTGGGCAAGAAAGGGTTAAAGATGCCAATCAACTCATGACTATCCTGGGAAAACTCTTGTTGCAAATTCTCAGTTTCATCCTGCTAGAAAACCAACAATCTTGAAATGCCCTATATTAACAAGAAAGAGGCAGTTCTACCGAGCAGCCTGCATTTGGTTTTAGTCCCCTGGAGAACAGACAATAGGTACTCTGGGCAGAAGACAGACAAATTCTATGGCCCTTGAAGCACACATATTCCTGCACACATCACACACGACGGTAATGAAGAAATCTGCAGACTTTGATGCCAAGCATTAATTTATCCGAATCCCATCCTAAATGTCGATCAGAGCCAAGAGGGCATATGTTTCTCTTACAGCATGTTTAAGAAGGGGAGAGTGAAAAACTGAGCATAAGCCACAAATGGCAGCAGAAGGTCTCCCTTCGGCACTTTTCCAGGGCATGGCTGGCTAGCCTTGCTCTCTCACGTTGTTATTTATGTGTCCTTTTCCCCCTTACACTCCCTGGACTGGAGGAAGGAAGGATGTTTCACAGGAAGGAAGGACCGGCTTGGCTGTACCCAGACAGGACCACACCGCTTCCGCCACCAGGCTGTTCCTTTCTACAAAGGAGCGGAGGAGAGGGAAATCCACATTTTCTGTCTCGTCTTCATTGCCAGTAAGGGAATAAAGTTAACCCCAAGTGTCACAGACCCTAGTCCAGCTCCCACTCCAAGCAGGGTTAGTGTTAAAAGCCGAAGCAGGTTTGTGCAGGACTGCATCAAGTCACGAAAATCTCCAAGGTCAGAGATGCCACAACCCCTGGGGCCCTGTTCCTGTGCCAGACCAATCTCGTGGTGAAAATTATTTTCCTTTACATCCAGTCAGAATTTACCATGTTGCAACTTCCTGCATGTGGGCAGGGGCAATGCCCAGCGTCAGTAGAGACTGGGGGATGAATGGCTGGAGAGCAGCCCTGAGGAGAAGGACTTGGGGGTGCTGGGGGATGAGAAGCTGAACATTCCCCGGCAATGTGCGCTGGAGCCCAGAAACCCCCCGTGTCCTGGGGGCATCCCCAGCAGCGTGAGCAGCAGGGCGAGGGAGGGGATTGTCCCCCTCTGCTCCGCTCTGCTGAGACCCCCCCTGGGGTGCTGCCCCCAGCTCTGGGGTCCTCAGCACAGGACAGACACGGAGCNTTTTTTTTACAATGAGGGGGGTGAGGCAGTGGCCCAGGTTGCCCAGAGAAGCTGTGGATGCCCCATCCCTAGAGGCATTCAAGGTCAGGTTGGATGAGGCTTTGAGAAACCTGATCTAGCGAAAGATCCACCCAACTTTCACAACACTTCAGACACCACCTCACCAACACTAGGCAGAAGAGAACCACCTCTTCCCTTGACCTGCCCGCTGTGCTGGTACTCACGCAGCCCCGTGCGCAGTCACTGCCATGCTGCCGATGCTTTGCTGACCCTGTCCAGGTTGTTGCCACCAGACCTGCTTTTGCAGAGAAGGGGTGCCCTGGGTGCCCCACCAGCCCACACACAGCACAGGGCTGTGCCAACCACTCCCAGCCACATGCTCCAGCAGTCACAGCAGTTACTGGAGGCACAAGGGCAGATATCTCTAAAAAAAGAAGAAAGGATGAAAAAAAGGAGGAGGAGGAGGAGGCAGGGGCTGGGCAGGGAGGGGAAGGTGCCCTGCTCTGCAAATCAGCTCAAAATATAGGCAGCAGAGGAAAACATGAATGGAGATGACCTGTGGGTAAGGGCTTGGGAGCACATTTCCGTTGCAAGACAGGGGAAGAAAGCTAGAGAATGGGGCTTGCCATGGCTACTGCTGAAGGGAGATACAGGGAAGATGACCCAGGCTCGAGGAGCGTTGCGCTGGCACTCAAGGCGCCACATGGCAATCAAGGCAGTCGGCACAGCACAACCTTCTCTGCACTCGGCAGCTGACGTTTCTCTCTGCCTGTGCCTAAAGCCAGCCTCACATCTGTAGCTGTTGAACACTCAGCTATCAGGAGCTTGTTTGCTGTCTACACCCTACAGAGTCTAAGCACCCAAAGAGCACCCCCCATCTTCTAATCCCTGCAGGAAAACAGTCCCCCCGCCTCGACAGCAGGTTATAGCATTGCTCCCGCATTCACCTTCAAACACACAGTCTCATCGCTTTCCCAAAACACTGACGACACTCACCCTCCCCTTCACAGTACCTCTGTGACACTTCCTTTCAGCCAAGAAATGCCCTGCTCCAAACTGTGCTGCTTGCTGCTACGCTCTGCCCAACGCAAAAAAAATACCTGAAGGCAATATCCAGAAAATTTAAGAGTATATGCAGGCAGTTTATAATACACTACAACCAAATCCCGTACAGAAACATCAACATCCGCATGTTACACAGGATACCTTTATACTAAGACATTAATCACACTCAACAACACTAAAAACAATCCCAAACAGTAGCTATACAGAATGTTATACAAACAATAGGCTGAGAAGCTTCATTAGGATTTCTCAACTGCTCCCCAAGTTCAAATTCTCACCACAACGCAGTACGAACAGTTATTTATTATCACACAGGAATTACTGTTCTCCAGTAAAACCAGACATATTTCCAAATGATTCACACTACCTGAGGAATTAATGGTTTTTCAGCTCTGTTCCAGATCCTAGGTCAGGAATCTCCTTTCTATTCTGGTAAATTCCACTAAGATATCACATGTAACAACAAGTTCTTGAAGTAGTTTCATCAGATTTTCCCTTTAAGGTAACCCACTGCACTCCCACGTGAGGCACAGGCACCTCAAAGGCAGGAGCAGCTGGAAGTGCTGCAGTGGAATCAGATGATCACCGCAAGCCTGGAGCCTCTGCAGCCTCCTTTCAGCTTTGGAAACACATCCTGCGATTTTCAAACCAACCCAACAGGGAAGCCACAAGCCAGTGCTGTACCTTAAAACCCAGATAATGCATATAAAAGCAATTTATAGAAAAGCAATTCTGAGAACGAACATGAAAACAAAGGCTGACGGATTCTGCTGCAACACATAACAAGGCTGCAGCACTGCAGCAAAATCTGTCATTCCCAACCGTACAATGTCGTGCTGCATGCAGCACGGTGTGGCAGAGCTGACGACACCGGGAAGCAGACAGCTACGCTGCCAGAAGCCCACACTGCACAGCCTTGAGCTGTTTCGCCTTTCTGCAAGCATCTGGATTGCATGCGGCGACAGAGGAAAGCATGAAAAGTAAAGAGAAATGTGCTTGAGCTAATTAAAGAGTTACTTGAGCAACTGCTCATCGTAATCAGTCACACAGAAAGCCACATTTTCAGCCCACGATGAAGCTACCACTTTACAGGTCAATTAGAACACTGCAACGTACAGATGAGAAGTGCAGACACAGGTCCGACCACATCACACAGCAACGTCCTCGCTCTTTCCCCCTGCTCCACCTTTTCCAGTGCAGTGTGCTTGCTGTCACCTGCTCCTCCATCCTCAGAGCAGATGCCAGCAGCTCACGGGATGAGCTGCTCCGTGTTGCCTGCAGGCTCCCAGAGTGGGAGAGGTGCTGTCCTGCAGAAAAGCAGCATGCCAGAAAGGACATTCCTCCGCCACCCGGCAGGACCCCCCTGCGGTGACACAGGTCAGGCAGCCCTCTCGCATCACCTGCCTCCAGGAGCAGATGCTTTTCTCTGTGCAGCCTGACACATGAGCCCCAAGCTTCAGGAGTTTTGTAATATTAGCCACCAAAGCCAATTCCTACCAGGGCTAAGAAAGCCTCAGTTCCCATCTCCTCCTGCTGCTCTTTCTCAGAGGCGTCCAGCACACACTCAGGGATGCGTGTCTGGTCCTGGCCACAACTCTGTTTGCGGTGTTTCTGAATGAAACTGCTACTTCTGAGCCAAACAATCACAAATCTATACCAAGGAACACGGGTTTTCCTGGCAAAAAAAATCCTGTTTACATTCACTAACACCCCCCCCCCCCCCAAACCATGAATTCTGCAATCTGAAATCACAAACCTCAAAAATGGCCAAATTAATGGGTTAATTTGATACTAAATGAGGTTTGATGCTATGGCCTGGGCTGTACAGCAGGTCAAACTGTGACTTAATATATGGCTTAAAAAGCAATTAACTAAGTAAATTCAGAACTATAAATGTTTACATGCAGGGGACAGTCCACGCAGTACTGATTGAAATTGTTAAAGCCTACACCTTCCCCTTCACGTCTGGAAAGGGCATCCCACCACACATTCCCCCCAAACCAGGGCAGATGGGGAGGGGGTGGTGAGGAAGCGCCCGCACTTGGCAGTGCAAGTCCCATCCCGCTTCATCCTGAAGAAGTGGGATCTGCCCCGTGCCTGCTGCCCAGGGAGGACAAGCGCCAGCCCCAGGCATATCTGGGTTGTGGACAACTGGTTCCCCAAGGGAACCACAGGGCATGAGGCGGCCAAGGATGGCTGGTGTTACCCTGCGGTGGGCCAAGGAGGAGCAATACAGAAGTTTCCAGCTCACACAAGGTATTTACACACGCGAGACCAGTGCATTTTGCTGGCCCAAGTTCAATACAGCTGATCAAACCTCAAGCAATGTGGCTCAGAAGTTACTTTGAGAAGAAGATAGCTGAGGTTTGCCCAATCCAGTGAAGTCTGGCAAACAGGGCCAGAATTGCTGGAACTTAATAAATACATGATCTTTTCCACCAAAGTCCTCTAAACGTGGTACCTGTACTGCTGCTGCCCAAACCTGGGCAGGGCTTTGTGCACGCGGGAACTTTGCAAAGGCAGCACATGCAGGCAGGGTGGTGGCAGAGATACAAACAGGCACACAGGTGGCAATGCTTCATATGCTCAGGGGATGCTATCACTGCACAAGTGACCTCACAGACTTTGGACCAGACCCTAGGACTGAAGTTTTACAGCCATTTTTAAGTGGCCCTGCACTGTGCCTGCCCCCTCCTAGCCCCATGCTCCCCTCTCCCAGCCAGACAAAAGCAGCCCCGCAGCCAGGCTGGGAATCAGGCAGGGTTAAAGGGGGTGGGGCTGATGGTTAATTTTCACCCAGATCAGCTCCCTCCACATGGCTGCACGGAGTCTGCGCGTCTGGGGTAGGGCTGGAAAGGGCACCAGGAGGAGACAGCAGCCAGCACGAAGGGAAAGGCAAACCCAACTCCTCCATCCACAGCACCCACCTGCACCGACCTAGTGCCTCGCAAATCTGTGACCGGAGAGGATGTGACAGTCCCTGTTCACAGTTACAGCAGCAAGCAGCAGCTCTCATCTGCCCACTGCCAGGCAGAAGCAAACTTACCAGCTGATGTTTCCTTACACTTCATAGCTGTGTATTTTGGCAACTTTGTTCCTAAGCAAATAAATGATCCATTTTGTTCCTGGGGCTATTGGTGTGGATCCTAACTGGTGGAAACCATGGGCAGAGCTCATACAGCTCTCACGGCAAAAGGCTGCATAGCAGGCTGAATGATGAGTATAACGTTAAAACGCATTTTTTAAACACCTTCGCTCCTTTCAGCCCTTTACTGTCACAGTGCATTCACCTTTCCAGACTGTGCTTCTACAAGAACCTCAAACGTTCAGGAATGCAAATGTTAAATTTGCTGCATGACCACTGCAAGAAAGAATGAAATAGCCTCAGCTGTGTTTTAGAGAGGGAAACAGAAACTGCCCGTGCCTGGTGTTTATGCTCCCGGGCACGCTGCCGGTGCGCTTAGGTAAGGTTTGTGGCACCTGCATATCTTACTCCACCCTGGGAAGGGTTAAAGAACACCGGGCTGAACTGTGCCTTACAAACCCTTATCTGCCGAGATTAGGGCCTGGGCAGGGGAACATCACTGCCAAAACCTACCAAGACAAAGCCAAAGACACAAAAAGATGAAGGCCTAAACCGCCACATTTAGGTGGCTGACATCCAACGCCACACTTCATATTTGATCATTTCAAAACGTGCTCTGAATTTCAGGCTACTGAACCAACCCAAACCTCACTGACTCGGTGGGAATGGCATGCCCAGTGCCTTCTCGGGGCCAGGGTGCTTGGGAAGGCTCCTAAATCTGGACAGTTAAAGGCAAACGGTTTATGGGCTTTCCACCAAACTGATTCTGTTGTCGACTCTAAACCATCAAACCCAGAGGGATGACTGTCCAGAGTGTCTGCAGGTGGCCACCGTCACCACCAGGGAAGGCTGCCTTCCCCTCTTACCCTGGCAAACAGCTGAGCTTGAGCAGGGAGATGAATCCCACCTTTGGTGACCTCGGAGAAGAGAGGAGATCAAATTAAAGGACTCAAAGCCCTCCAAAGATGCAGCCTGCCTAAAGCAAAGGGAATAACAGTATGGAAGGAGGAGGCAGACCACCAGCACCAGGGATGTAACAAGCGTTGGCGAACAACACTTGCCCATCAGCCATCACCAAGTATTGGAAAACACTCGTGCTTTCTACTGCGGATCCAAACATTACCCAAGGCAAAAAGACTGAACAACAGACCTGTGAAGACATCACTAACTAAGCCATAACCACCACTACTGCTCTCCCTTCAACACATCTTCAGGGTTCCTATGACCTGCACTGCACTAGTTACCACTGCTCATCTTCACCATCATGTGAATCTTCCAAACCAAACGGCCTCCTAAAAAGATTATTTACTTCATTTTAGTGTAACAATTGCATCAAAATTATTTTGTAATTTGGCTCAGTCATGCCAGCCACACTTTCCGAAAAGGCTCCACGAGGAAGGAGGCACAATTATCATCTGGTTCCTCACCCACCACGGCCCTTGGTGGGAGGGAAAGGCTTTGCAGGGGACAAGCACAACCTCACAGTGCCTGGGTACAACACTATGTTAAGGTCACGCTCAAAGTGATCACCAACCCATTTTAACAAACAAAATAACATGGCCCAGACTGTAAGGCATACCAGGCTTTTAAACATTACCATTTCTGGCAATAGCCACATCTGAGAGTACTCTTTTTTAACAAGAGCTATTTTTGTCTACACTTCCTAATTCACGTTAAATAAATAAATTCAGTAACTTATTCTCAGTTGGGCCATATTTTCAGACTACAGAGGGTTAGCAAAGAGGCCACATTGCCCTAACTTATTCTGACTTCTTAGAAAGCAGAAATTGGTCAGATTGCCCTGTACTGGAGTGAAGAAACTTTACCATTTATAGGATTATGGGGAAGCTGAGGCTGAAGGGCTGCTCAGACCAGAACAGAGGTGTAGGGGTTAGTTAACGGGGACCTGCCTGCTCTTGAATTGCTCCGTTCTCCCACACCCCCTTACCCCAAATTGTCCTGCCCATAGGACTTTCAGTCACACGTCCAAAAGAAACACAGCAACCAGCTCTCCGTGTCCTCCTCCTCCCTGCAGCATCTGGCCTGCCGTCCCGACCAGCCCCAGCTGCCAAGGCACAATCCCGACAAGGGGGACCCCAGCCCCAGAGGGGTCCTGCACCCCAGCCCCCCCACCAGCCATCACCCCCTTGGGCCTCTTGGAGCCCCAGAGCTGGGGGGTCAGCCTGGCAGGCAGCACCGACCGCTTTCTGCCGTGCGTACCGCCATGGAGCCGACAATGGAGAAATTATGCTTCTGCGAGTGCGGCGGATGCGAAACGGCCACGGAGCACACTGCCCCTGCTGAAAGGCACTGGCTGGCCATGGGCTGCATGAACTGACCGGAGCGCATAGCTGTGGGTTTTGTACTCACACAGAGAGCAGGAACACTGTCCCCCCTCGCTATCCAGCAGGCCAGGAGATGCGTATCTCTGCCAAGAGACTGTAGGCATGTGGTAAGCAACTGCATTTTTTCCCTAAACTCTGAATGCCTGAGACTACTCCAGGGCTGTAAAAATACTTCCCCCTCTCAGTGTCATCGCTGTGTGGTACAGCTCGGAGAGGCGCTCGCCCACCCAGGTGGCTCTCAGCTAGACGTGATAAGAAACAACCCCAACGCACGCCGCAATGACTAGCACTCTTTCCTGGGATTTTTGTGGAAGATTTTACCCAAATTTATGCACCAATGGAAATCTAATCCCACTGCGCCTAACTCAAATGTGCTGATGGGTTGGGACGGTCACTTTAACTTGTGTTTAATTGGTTCAAAGGCATCAGATGTAGCATTAGAAGGAAAAGCAAAATGCAGATTTGCCATGAAAGCGAGGTCACCAAGGACAACCACCAAAGGTCTGCTATTCCACTTGCTTCGCATACCAGCACGTGGGACACCTGGCAAAGCCCAATGTGGCACTTTTAAGAAATTTTATGAATAGAAAAAGGTTTCACGACACTCCATCAATGAACGCTCTCACAACGGGGGAGCAAAGACGGCTAAAGTGATTAACAAAGGCAGAGAACTGGAAAAGCTCACATATAAAACTGAGCATTATTAATTATACGATAAGTGCGCGGTGGGCTGGGGAAAGAAGGGGGAATTCAGAGAAAATAAGCAACAGGAAAGGGAGTATGGGGCTGCAGCAAGAAAAAAAAAATGTTTATTCACAGAAATCCCAGGCTGTGAGCGCCTGGAAACCTCCGAAATCTCCGCTCCACCACAGCCCAGCGCTGCACACCGACGGGTCTGAGCCCTTCCCTGCAGGCAGCTGCCCCCGCGGGACCGAGCCCTTCCCGGGCGGGGACCGGGCGCCGGCGCGGCCGCTCTCCGCTCAGGAAAGCGGCTGTTCCGGTCACGTCGGAAGGAGCCCGACGGCGGCTCCACTTCCGAGCGGGAGCCGAGGCCCTGCGGCGCCCGCCCGGGCAGGGAAGGCGGTCTGCCGTCCGCGGAGACAAAGCGGATGCCTCAAATTCCTCCCCGGCCCGCCGGTCTGGCGGGGCTGCGGCACCCCCCCGCCCGCACCCTCGTCGCCCACCTCCGCCTACCTGGGCAGCGGGAGCGGCCGGGCCTCGCTCCCTCCCGCCCGCGGCGCGCTCTGGCCGGCGGGACAGCCCGGGCTCGGGCAGCCGCAGNCCGGGCGGTGCTTGACGTCAACGGGAGCGGGGCGGGGGCTGCCGGGCCCGGCCCGGACGCGGTGCGGCTCCGCGGCGCCCTCCCCCGGCCCCAGCGAGGGCGCTGAGGGAGCGTCGGCCATTTTGGGGGGGAACGGGCCGGGCGCGGGGCGGTGTCACCCTGCGTTAGCGCCGGGGACTGCAGCCTTCGAAGGGTCCCGGGGGGGGAAGCCGGGGAGGGGCCGAGCAGCTCCCCGGCGGTGGGTGTCGTGGGGCGGCTGCGGGACAGAGCGCGGGGTGCAGGTGAGGCCCTCTGGGCACGGTGGGTGTGTGCGGGAGAGGCCGCCGGACCCTCGGAGGTTCGTCCCGGGGCTGCGGCCTGCTCGGGCTCCGCCGCCGCCGAAGGGCTGTGGAGGGGCCGTGGCGGGGCGGGCGCTGCCTCCTTCCCTGCCCACACGAGAGAGCTGTGTCGGTAAGAAGGCGGCAGGGAGCCCCATGGCAGGTGGCACGAGGAGGTGCGTCCTCCAGGGCCTTCATCCCATCTCCCTCCCTCTGTCATCTCTGGGAAAGGTTTGGACTTGGCGTTGATTCAAGTGGGGACCCGGCTGTGGGTGTTTCCACTTCAACCCAAAGATGTGTGGATGGGATGAGAGACAAGAGACCTTCCAGCAGGACCCCGGAAAAGCTCATCAAAGTGTCCCTGAGCTGTAGGCAAAGCCCCAGGGGTCATGTAGGCTGAGTTGGAGGGTGGTCCCATGGGAGACTGAGCAGCGGTGGCTCCGTGCTCTTGCATCATAGAATCATCGAATCATTAAGGTTGGAAAAGACCTCAAGGATCATCAAGTCCAACCCAACACCACCCAGCCCACTAACCCATGTCCCCAAGCACCACATCCACACGTTTCTTGACCCCCTCCAGGGATGGTGACCCCACCACTTCCCTGGGCAGCCTGTCCCAATGCCTCAGCACTCTTGCAGTGAAGAAAGTTTTCCTAATATCCAGCCTAAACCTCCCCTGGTGCAACTTGAGGCCATTTCCTCCTGTCCCATCACTTGTTCCTTTAGAGCAGAGCCCAGCACCCCCCTCACTGCCCCCTCCTTTCAGCAGCTGCAGAGAGTGATGAGGTCTCCTCTCAGCCTCCTCTTCTCCAGACTGAACCCCCCCAGCTCCCTCAGCCGCTCCTCGTCAGCCCTGTGCTCCAGACCCTTCCCCAGCTCCGTTGCCCTTCTCTGGACCTGCTCCAGCCCCTCAATGTCCTTCTTGTGGTGAGGGGCCCAAAGCTGACCCCAGGATTCACGGTGCGGCCTCACCAGTGCCGAGTCCAGGGGCACAATCCTGCCCCAGTCCTGCTGGCCACACTATTGCTGATGCAGGCCAGGATGCCGTTGGCCTTTTTGGCCACCTGGGCACTCTGCTGGCTCCTGTTCAGCCGGCTGTCGCCCGGCACCCCCAGGTCCCTCTCTGCTGGGCAGCTTTCCAGCCCCTCTCCCCCGAGCCTGTAGTGTTGCAGGGGGTTGTTGTGACCAAAGTGCAGGACCCGGCACTTGGCTTTATTGAACCTCATACTGGGCTGCAGTTGCCCAGCTGAGTCAACAGGGGATCCAGGCGGCGGCTGGTGAGCGCTGCCGGCCATGCAGCTGGACGTGGCAGTCCTAGAACACATCATCTCCTTTGCCAGTAGGTACATTAGCTAATATTTTATTTCCAACACTGCAGTACTACGGGCAATGCCAAAGGAAGATGCTGTGAGCACTAGGTGGTCTGGCCTGTAACGCTCTGATAGAATATTGTCCATACTGTCATACTGAGTTAAAATACTACTCTTTGGTCCTGTTTCCATAGCACAGTCTGAAATAGACTTTTTCTGAATGAAACATCAACACTAAAAGTGAATTTTCTAGGTTTACAGCTAAAATCCAAGCTCATACAGAGATACAGAATGAACAAGACCTTAGATGCAGGCAGACTGAGGAGGTCTTGTGAACAGTCATTCTAGCTGGGGAAAGTGTTTGTTTCTGAAGCCACACCTGCACACTAGCCTTCTGCAACAGAGGCACATAGTACATGCACTCTGCCGTACAACCACATTCAGCGGGTTTTTTTGTTTTCTGCTTTACAGACACTATTTTAATTTCCAAGCTGGTATAAAGGAGGTTGTCTAATATAATGTCAGCTCTTGAAATCTGTCTAGCAATGGCATAGGTGGGTATAACTGGGAGATGAAATGGAAAAAACAAAGGTTTTTTCTTTCAGCACGTGCCAAATGCATGTGCTCTAAGCTCACCGACAGTTGTGTACATTAGAGCCTAGGGTGCCTTCCATGTGCTTGTTGGGTTTGCTGTACTGGGAGAGGAATGGGGCTGTGCTTGGATACTTTTTTTGTAGAGAGTTTATGGTGAAATTCATTACTGCAGCATGATACTGGCACCAAAGGTTCGTGTTTCAAAAAGGCATGAAACAAATGAGAAGGATAAAATTCTGTCAGGGGCTGCCAGGGGGTCACAGCAATACCTCCTCTGAGTAAAGAAGAACCTGAAGAGATGTTGGGAAAGTGTTACATTTTTGGCATATCTTTATACCCTTCATCAGGCAAAATCTACTTGCCATTGTCCTCATTGGTTTCTACAGTGAAAACAGCTGGAAGTGTATCGAAAGCCTAAATGCCCTCCTGGGTATGGATGGGTGCAGCCAAGTAGAGAAGATCCAACTCCATATCAAGTTCTCAATATGGAGAACATGAAGAAGTTTAGAGCATCAAGATATTTGGAGGCCAAAACCTCTGGTTCTGAGGCCAGATGTGAAGGTGGCTCAGGTGGCATTGCTCCTGCAGAACTTGCTCACCAGTAGGAGCAAAATGACAGACTCATCTTCTGGATCAATTAGTTGAGAGATGCCGTGGGTGAACCTGCCCATATGTAAAGTCAGCATAATGAGATCTCCTTGGTGTTGGTGACTGTAGTTCAGATAGTATCGGTGTTGATGGCACTGGCCATGTCCACCGTCAGTCTGCCAGGGACAACCGCTGCATGCATCTGAAGGTAAGGTTTTATAAAGGAGATTCTTCAGGAAAATCTCTCCATCCTGTTTTGTGGCTGTAGCAAAACTGGATCTGAAGAGTACTTCAGCATTCTGAGGAGGTCTGAAAGAATGTGTTCTTGTGACAGGTCATTTGGGTGGATGCAAAATGACTGCCAGGCTCTGGCATGTGGTTAAAGAAAGGCGTACACCAGCATGCTCCATACAGGCTGTCTTCAGCAGACAGATGTTTATGGCAGTGCCTGAAAGTGTAGACCTGATGGTGACTGTAGACACAGCCTTAGTGAGCCCTCCTCAGAAAAAATCCAGCATTTTCTTTCTGGAGAGAAGGAACACTGTGCAAAGCCCATGATTTTTAATGGCTTTAAGTGCCAAGAGATGGCATCTGTCTGGCCCAAAGTTACAGCAGCCTTCATGGGCACCAGGTGGGGCCCATGAGGCAAACCACCCTTGCACTAGAGAGGTTTAAACATCTTGCAAGTTGTTTAAAGTAGAAATGTGTTCTGGTTAGCAGAAAATTGATGTGTTTCTCTCTATCCAAAATTCCCCAAAAAGCAGTCACCCATGAGAAATCCTGGGTGTGCAGTGGCTGAGCGTTTCTCCCCCAGTGCAGTCCTGTCTACTCACCGTGATAAGATCCCCGTGCAAGTCCCCTGTGCATCCAAACATATGAGAAAGGTGGAGACCTCCTGAAGTGCATGTACCCTGGGCCTGGCACTGAGCTGTAGGTGTATAAATAACAGCACACATTTCTCTGTAGGGATGAGGGTTCTCTATTTCCTCGTAGAGATTTTGGTGGAAATGGCTTCTCTTGCCCTCTAGCCTTCCCTTTATAGGCTCAGGAGCTGCACTGACATTCGTGTCCTGCAGGAATGCAACTCTTGAGAACATGACAGCGAGGGGACATATCTTGTTAGTACAAAGAATTGACCAAGACCCTGAGGTGTTTAGTGATGCTGGTTTTTGACATTTCATGGTGCACCCTCACAACCAGGAAAACTATTCAGCAAAGTGAACTGCTCCCCAGAGGCAAGGAAGGCTTTGTGAAATCTGTGTGCCTGCTGCTACCTGGCAGCACGCCATGTGTTGGCTCTTTGCTGGCGGTGGGGTGCCCGGGGGATCCAGGCTAGGACAGGGGCTAGGCAAAGGGCCTGTCTCTGCCGCAAGGCTCAGCACCACCATCATGTGTACCAGTTGTAGAAGGCTGTATGTAATCCGTGGGACCAGCAGCAGGGCTGGCTGGCATCCTTAAATTCAGGCAGGCTCAGCTGGTATGTGCTGAATGCCCACAAAAGCCTTCAGGGGCATCCTAAAGGCCCAGAGTTCTGCTCTTGGGGCCTGGTTGCTCTATTGAAAGTTCCCCTGGTTGGCAGAGGTCAGACTTTGGAAATGGCAGCTAAGTCACAACTCTGGAAGATCCCAGAGGTGAGCCCTGCTCGAACACTGACCAAGAGACCTCCTGCACCATGGCCTCCAGGAGGATGAAGACAGTGACCTCCTCACAGCTTCGCTCCTCTGACAGGCTGTGGAGGAGGCCTCGTCCCCGCACAGAAGGGAGTCGTGGTCTCATGGTGTGCACTCACCATCCTTGTCTACAGTTCAGCCCCCCATCATTATGAAGATGGAAGTTTGGGTGCTAAGATGGACTCAGGGTCTCCAGGGGACAACATTCAGGAGAGGGTAAGATGAGAAGGGACAGAAGACTCTCTCTTCTGTCTTCCCAAGGCAGGCCCTCTCCTTGGTGTATCCTCCATACCACCTGTGTGCATCCCACCCGGTCATTACCATGAGCAGTGTCTGCTGTTGCAGCAGTCTGTGCAGGGCCTTTCCTGGCACCCAGGTGGGTACTTAGCAGCCATTGAAGGGACATCTGGGGAAGACTAGTTTCTACCAGTGGTGCGGACACCCCGCTTTGGTTTTGGAAACCCAGCACCCATCCTTCCAAGCCAAGAGAGAGCCATTGCAACCATGCCCCAGGCCTTGGGACATCCTCATCGTGCAGGAAGGCAACCAAGAGTGGAACGCTCTGACTGTGAAGGATGCTCCTCAGCCTCCGGTGCCACAAGATGCCAGCAGCGTTTGGACAGTGAACTCTGGAATGCAAGCACAAGACAGAGGGTAAAGTTCTTACCACGCAGCATGAGTGATGGGAGGCAGACAAGGAGGTGTCGGGGAGCAAACAGAGCTGAGGGGAAATAGAGGAGGACAAAGAGCCCTTCACCAAGCCGGCATTTAAACCAACTTCTGGGTGGGGACTCCAGTGCGAGGAAGGGACAGTGAGTGGAAAACCAGGGAATGACAAATGTCGGATCTTGATCCATGTGGGAACACCCTGCCTGCTGTGGGTGGTGCAGAAGTGGCAAGGCTGCAGCTGGTGACACAGTGGCTGTGGGAACAGGGCTGCGGCTGCCTGGGCGGATATCTCAGAGAGAAGAAAGCTTAGTGTTGTGAGGTTAGAGAATTAGGAAGTTCTGTCCCAGGAAAGGAAATGTGATACCTGACCTAGAGGAAAGGAGGAGAAGTAAGGAAGTTCTGCCTTTTCTGAGAGAAAGGAGCACATTTTTTTTGTTATTTATTTATTTATTCATTTATTCATGGCGACTTAGTGCAGGCAATGGAAGCACCAGACAAAAGGGCAGAAAGGGACAACAGTAATGGGGGATGCAACAAGGTGAGGAGGCAGACCCGGCTCGTGGCTGGACTAAGGAGATGCTGAAGAAAAGGTATACAATTGGCAGGGAAGATGGGAGCAAAGTAGGGGAGCCCAGCTCACCCTGAAGAGTAAAGGGGACCAGGAGGAGGGGAAAACTACACAGGGGCTGGAATGGGAAGAGGGGGCAGGGACACAGGGGAGTTGGGGCAGAGGTGCTGGTGTTGGGCACTTGCTTAGGGTGGGCTGGTGAAGACTGCTCTGCTTGTGGGCAGATATGAATAGCAGGGTGGGTAGAGCTGAGAGGGAAGCAGGGTTCTCTTCCTTACCTAGAAGACTATCACTGTAGAGTGGCAACCTCCTTTTCTTATGGTACTTGATAGAAAAGGTGGTTTAGTTCCAAGGGTGCAGGGTGTAAGTAATGTGGGCAGATGTAACCAGAGATGATGGGGGAAGGGGAGATGACAAACACCCATAAAATCATGAATGATATGGGGAAACAACAGAAGCTGTCAGCATGTCTGACAACAGAGGACCCATATGGGTGTAGCAGGTTTAAACAAACAAAAGTAGCACGTGCAGTTTATGCACAGCTAGGTAACGTGAGAAGGGGATGGCTGCAGGATGCCGTGAACACCAGAGGCATGAGGCTGAAAAGGGATTAGACAAGCTCACAGAAAACAGATTTTTTCTTGGCTATTACAAATGTCTATCTGAGTCATCTTCCAGTTCATGAAGCTCCTGAACTGACTCTTCAGATATTCTTGCTATTCTATACTTGCTCTGTTTCTATGGTGAATTTAAATGAGGTGTCTAAGTTGATCTAACAGCTTGCTGCTGATGATACATGCAGTTCTGCTTCCCTCCTTCTGAAACTACTTGTGAGTCTGTGCTGCTGCTCTTGCAACAGTTCTGGCATTTGTTCAGTTCATTAAACTGGCAGAACATTAACGCAGAGTGAATACTTTCCTGCCAGTTTAGTGAGTTGAATCAGCCCACTGTTTTCTGAGCAAGGGATATCCATCAAATCAAAATTTCTTGCTGCTTCTGCAAAGTAAGACTAGAATTTTTTTTTTTAAATGGAAGTGGAGATTCTCCTGTTATTACCTGATTCTAGGTATCAGGCTTTAAGTATTTAAAACATCAGTCATGATAAGATCCTGATATTGATTGAATTAGTTTCTAGAAACTCTTGTCAGAGCTAAGTGCTAGCTAGCTTTTGGCTGTGCTAGGTGCCACACAGGGTCTAGGAGTATTATTAAACACAGTAAGCAGGAAAAAAAAAATAGATGCATGCTTGTGTGAGCAGCAGTGCTGCATAGCTTCCTACTCTTACATCATTATCAGCACTCTATATAGCAACCAATTTAAGTTTTGTTGGGTTTGGCTTTTCTTCTGTGTTTGTGTAATTTTATCTTGTTCCTAGGATCAGCAAGATACCACCATTACTTCCCGCAGGAATCTCAAGCCATATCAAGGTACAGCAATGAAGGCACTGAGAAGCAGGCAGCCACATCAGAAGTAGATCAATGTCTTATTCAGTTCATAGTGTTGCCATCTTCCTCTTGGTCAAAAAGCATATGCTATGGCATTACAGTGAGAATGGCATGGTCTCTTCAGACCAAGGACTCTCTGTCTTCACCTGCTTCATAAGGAGCCAGAACCTGACATACCTGGAGAACACAGGAGTGGCAGATGCTGGGAATAATAAACAGAATTTGCACACACTGAGAGCAGGGTTTGTCTGAATACATTAGACATCTCCACTACAGATTCTTCCATACAAGTCTCATTTCAGTCTTCCTTCCTAGACAGTGGAAATATTGTCATTAACGTCAGTTGAGTTTAGGAGGTGTTTCACCCCTTCCTGGAGCAGACATCTCTTAAAAATGTCAGCTAAATTAGGCATACACATGGGACCAGAGGGATGCATTTGAGGTTGCCAAGGACGCTTGCCAATATAACATCAAGATTGCTTTCTATCATCTTTGAAAGGTACTGGTGATTGGGAAAAGTTCCTGATGATTGAAAAAAGACAAATGTCATACCTGTCATCAAGAACGTCAAGAAAGAGGATCCGGGCAACTATGAGCTGGTCAGCCTCACCTCAGTAAGGAAGACTGGACAGCACATCCTCTTGGAAGCTATATTTCCAGCTATTTTCAAGAACGTGACTGGGAGCAGCCAGCAGGGCTTTACCAAAGGCCTGTAGCTCCTCATCAACCTGATTACCTTTTACAATGAGACAACAGCCTGTGTGGGCAACAGGAGGGCACTGGATGTTGTATTGATTGATTGTAGCATTGACTTTATCAAGGCCTTTGACATGGTCTCCCATGGTCTACTTGTAGGCAAGTTGGTGAGATTTGGACTGGTAAGTGGAGTGTGAAGTGAGTGAAAAATTGGCTGGACAGTTGGACTGAAGGGGTCATGTCAATAATATGAAGTCCAACAGGCAGCTGGTCACTAGGGGCATCCCCCAGGGATGCACACTGATAGGTCGATAGTGTTTAATGTCTTTATTAATGGCTTGGACAATGAGCTGTCTTGCACTCTCACCAAGTTTGCAGACAATGCCAAACTGGGGAGAGCTGGTTGGCGTTGTCTGCAAATGCGGCAGGTCAGGCCTGCTACTCAGAGGGACCTTGGCAGGCGAGGGAAAAGGGCCTCCCTCTCAGTAACAGATGCTGGCAACACAACTGCTGTGAAAATATGACTGTTGCCACCAGAGGTTGGAGATGGCGTGTACGTGAACAGGGCAGGTTAGAGGAAAGCTGGCTGAGAGGGATCTTACGTTCATTACCCACTAACCTACATTTCTTCCCTCTGTTTCACCAGTGATGAAATTTAAAAGCAAAATCTGTTATTGACAACAAGTGTATGGAATATGTGTCTGGTCATTGGCATTTTCAACAGAATCATCTTGGCTGTATTGAAACAGAATTCAGAAAAGTCAAATGAATTTTGCTGAAGCTGTTGGGAATTCCTCACCTCTGAGTGACAAGAGCTACTGAGCACCTGTAGCTGGATTGACATAATGGAAATTGCATGGGAACCGTAACTACAGTGTTCCCTCCTGACATTCCTTCAAGGGCTCTCAAGGTTTACTGCAGAAGGAATAGTCTTACGCTTACAACACTTGTTCCTCCCTACCCCACTCACGAGGAACCATCTTTGGATTAGTAAGGATGCCAGTATTGCTTTAACGCACACACTTTCCGTGTCCTGTTTCCATTCATGCTGCAAGACTCGGGCTAGTCCTGGGAGGACTGATCAGCTTCTATTTTCATTGTCTTGCCAGCATTAAGTCATGGTGACTCCTCTTTGCTGACATCCTCTTCCCCAATTGCAGGAAAAACGTGCACTGAAATTTAATTGCAAGGTGCTGCAGTGAACATACATGCTTTGACTTTTATTTAGCTATTTTTTCTGTTTTCAATAAATTCCACATTATAATTGAAATAATTTTAACTTATTATTTAACTTATTTAACTTATCTGCGTGCTCAATATTGCAAAAGCTTCACTGGAGAAGCACTTAGAAATCATGCAGCCCTCATGTACCTTCTGTGAAATGCATTTGTGTACTCTTGACTGTGATCAACAGAGCATTAATGATACGGTAAATATGGACATTGACCTCTGACATGATAGCCTCCTCTTTCCAGCTCAGAGACTACGGGGTGTTATTTATCTTTTGTTTATGATCCTTAGCTAGTGTTTTCCTGTGCCAGTTCCATATCGCTGTTTTTTCCAGTATGACTTCCTGAAGCAGTATATCAAATACTTACCAGCATTAAGAATGGTGTAATATTAGACCATGTGCCTTTTTTAATTAGCCTATAATCTAATCAAAGAAAGGGCCTTGTTTGCTCTTGAATTAAATAGTGTCTTATAAAAATCCAAATAATAGTAGTGGATCATCTTCCTATGCTATATTTTGCCATTCTGTTCATCACTTGAAATCTTCAAGAGCAGGCAAGATGGGAAAAGGACAAAAGCATAGTTGATCCAGATAGAGCAATGTGAATGGAGTAGCCAGCATCTCAAAGGTGCTTCCAGGACCACTATCTGTGGTTTTATGATTCACATTGAGCAGGTGAACCATCAGGATAAATTCTGTGGAGAAATTTGGCCTCCAGATCCCTGTACACAGGTACTCACTGTCCCAGGGATTCTCAGGTGGGAACTTTGCTTTGGGTACTGATGCCTGCCCAGCCCTTTCCTGGAAATGCCAACCCCCTAAGTCAGTGACCAAATTACTTTGCTGGGAAGCCTGTTTTAAACAATGTCATTCTGCAGATACTGAAGGACAAAGTTCGCAGTTTTACTTGCTGAAGTAACTCTTTTGTGCGTGAACCATCTGCTAGTTATTAGAGAACAGACTTGACCCCGTGTCTTCTGCTTTCTAGGTGTGTTCTAACTACGGAACTGTACTGTCAGGATCTTGCTCTCCTTTCCCTCTTCCCAGCTTCATTTGTACATCTTCATGTACAAAGAGGGCAAAACTTTCTGTCTACGACCTGTCATAGGGCTGAGGAAAGTCAAGCAGGGCATGATCCAGGACTTACAGGAAGGGTAGTGGGTAGAAGGTTCCAGATGCCCATCTGCATAGCGGGAAGAAAGAGAGGACACCAGGTCCTTCACAAAGAGCAGACTCAGAACACTGGCATGGAAGCAGAGATAATATCCCTCAATCCAAAGGATGAGATGAAGAAGCATCCTTTTTCTATAAGGACTTCCCTAAGGCTTGGGTTTCCACATACCCGCCTCCATTTGCGCACTGGTCTTTAATCCCTTTGAGCCAGTTCTCCAGGACTGTTTGCAATAAGTGAAGGAATCTTAATCCACTGACCACTTAGAACCATCTATAAAGACACAGCACTGAAACATTATTTGTTAGAACTCCTCACCCAGCAGACATAAGCCATATGCTCCCCTCCTCCTCTTGTTCTCTGGGACGCTTCTCCCTGTGGTCTAAGCTGCAAGCTGCTGCAGAGGTCACTTAGACCGACCTCTTTCAGGCTCCTGCTTCTGTGCCATCCTGCCCAGAGATTTTCTCTAACCAATTTTAGAACACAGTCTGAAAAAGAATGACAAAGTTGCAGCCTTCAATTGCACTGCATTGGCAGGCTGGGTCTGAGAAAGAGCCTAGTGAAGATGAACAGTCAGCGTGGATTTGCAAAGGGTAAATCGTGCCCGATCGGTCTGATTGCCTTGTGTGATACATTCCCGCAGACTGGAAAAGGGGAAACATGACCCCCATTTTTAAAAGGGAAATAAGGAACACCCAAGAAACTACAGGCCAGTCAGTGTCACCTCTGTGCCTGGCGAGATCATGGAGCAAATCCTCCTGGAAAGTATGCTAAGGTACATGGAAAACAAGGAGGTGACTGGTGACAACCAACACAGCTTCATCAAGGGCAAATCGTGCCTGACAAATTTAGTGGCCTTCTGCAACGGGGCCACAGCGCTGGGGGATAAGGAAAGGGCAACTGACATCATCTACCTGGACTTGTGCAAAGCCTTTGACACAGGCCCACAACATAAAAAAAGACCTGGACCAGTTGGAGTGAGTCCAGAGGAGGGCCACAGAGATGGGCAGAGGCTGGAGCAGTTCCCCTGGGAGGACAGGCTGAGAGAGTTGGGGGTGTGCAGCCTGGAGAAGAGAAGGCTCCGGGGAGACCTTCCAGCAGCTTCCAGTATCTAAAGGGGGCTACAGGAGAGCTGGGGAAACACTCTTTATCAGGGACTGGAGTGATAGGACAAGGGTAATGGTTATAAGCTGAAGGAGGGTAGATTTAGATTAGACATTAGGAAGAAAGTTTTCACTGTGAGGGTGGTGAGACACTGGAACAAGTTGCCCAGAGCAGCTGTGGATGCCCCATCCCTGGAGGGGTTCAAGGCCAGGCTGGATGAGGCTTTGGGCAACCTGGGCTAGTGAGAGGTGTCCCTGCCCATGGCAGGGGGGTT
Source organism: Syrrhaptes paradoxus (assembly GCA_013400615.1). Lineage (NCBI taxonomy): Eukaryota > Metazoa > Chordata > Aves > Pterocliformes > Pteroclidae > Syrrhaptes > Syrrhaptes paradoxus. The sequence goes on from VZTO01015049.1 coordinate 80,211, forward strand.
GGAACTCGATGATCTTTAAGGTCCTTTCCAACCAAAACCATTCTGTGATTCTGTGATTCTATGGTTCTATGATTTACTGGATTTGTGAATGAGCAGGGAGGAGTGTAATTTCCCAAGGCTTTCTACACAAACTCCCACAATATCCTTTTACCCACTTTGGGATGTTGTGGTCTGCCTGATAACAAACACAGTACTGGAGGGGGCTGTCCTAGGACCTGTCCTGTTTAACATCTTTATGAATGGCCTGGAGGAGGTGACAAGAGTGCACTCAAGTCTGCAGATGACACTGAGCTGGGGGGGGTCCAGTGCATACACTCAGGGACAGAGACACTATTCAGAGGGATCTAGACAGGCTGGAGAAGGGGGCTAAGAGGAACCTTACGAAATTCAACAAGGAGAAATGCAAAATCCTGCACCAGGGAAGGAAGAGCCCTTTGCAATGAGGACTGACTGGCTGGGTAGCATCTCTGCTGGAAAGGACCTGGGGGTCTTGGTAGACAGCAAGCTGAACAGGAGCCAGCGGTGTGCCCTGGCAGCAGAGAAGGCTATATTAACAGAAGCATAGCTAATAAATAAGGGAAGAGATTATCCTGCTCTACTCAGCCCTTGTTAGACCTCATCTAGAATACTGTGTGCAGTTTAGGGCCTCTTAGTGCAAGAAAGGAGTGATGTCAATGGATGGACACCAGAATGGTCAGGAGACTGGAGAACCTGGGCCCTCGGGTCACAGGGCTGTGCCGGATGAGCACAGCAGACAAAGGGGTCTAGAAAGCACAGGGTGCAGGCAGGATAGACACCATCGAAAGGGCATCTGGGGAAACTTCAGAGATACCCAAACCTTTGCCTGTAGTGTGAAAAGAGGGTCTACAGAGATCCCATGACTTCTGGAAGTACACTCTTCAGGCTGCGACTGTCTCCCAGGTTAAATTGTTGCAGGACGTGAGAAGATTCCTGAGGGAATGGGTGGATGTCATATCATGGGCATTCTCATACTAGGGCTCATGCTATATGGCTGCAGGAAATTTTTCAGGGCGCTCTGTGTTCTGGGGGTCAGACACTGCTGGCAGTGCTGCTGGGTCATTTTAAAAGCACTCTTGTCTTGCTGTGTCAATGTCCAACAGAAAGGCTCCTCCAAATCCTCATCCAGCGGGTACAGCCTGGAGCTCCAAGTCATAAACGACCTCTTCACACAGATTACATCCATAACAGCAAATTAAATAGTGCCACGGCCTGGCCTCAGGTGTGAGAATTCAGTTGTCTACACAACGGTAATGATTCATGCCTTCCACACCACGGCTGTGGCCCCTGTACGCTCGCGTGTCCCCAGGCACTGCACAAGCACAGCGGAGCAGTAAGCACAGGCGAGAGAACCACCACAGCCAGTGGCACTCGACACTCTGGAAGCAGACTGTGTGGACACGGACAGGTATTGCCACCAGCAAAATCTCTTGACCTGTACTGAGCTAGAGCAGCTCACTCTTGGGAGGGGACAGGAGCTGTGTCCCAAACAGCCTTAATTGCCCTTGGTGTGTACTGTGAGAGAGAAGAACAATTCTGTGACCTACACAACTTCTCTGCCCAATTCTGCAGCGTGTGGGTGGTCCTAGGGCATTACGTGGTCCAGTCCCCAGCAGTGGTGCTGTCAACAGGAAGAAGCTGCAGGACTGTGCAGCAAATGCAAAGGTGAGGCTGAAGAGCTGTGGACCTCAGCTGTGGTGGACTTGGGCTGTGGTGGAGTGTGTTGGGATGGCCACAGTAGGGGATGGTGAAGATGAATTCGGGCAGGCTAAGGGATGGAAGGGTGGTCAGAAGGATGATGGGATAACTCTTTCAAAGCAAGGCACGCTGCTCATATGCAGCACAGACATGAGGCCTCTGCTGTAAAATGCCCAGAGATTGTAAAAAGTTGAATGAAATTTGGGCTGCACTGCTTGGTGTGCTATCCTGTCCAAGACTTCAACGAAGACCTCCATGTGCCAACTTCCCACCTTTCAAAGGGGGGAAACAATCCCAGAGACAGATTACTGCAGATTAGAGAGGACCTGCTCCACCCTCCACAGCCTCAGAGGAGAGTCCTGACATTGTGATCTCCGAAAGATGTTTGTCTGACCAGTTCTTAAAGACTGCCAGAGACAGTGATGTGACATCCACTCCAACAACCTTAATTACTACAAAAGTTTTCTCTGATATTTCACTTCATTCTCTTCTAACTCCCCATTTCTTGTCACCAAGGAGTGAACCTTCTGGCTCTTTTTAGAGGTCCAAGTCATTCCACACTGGCACTAAACATATTTTCCTGTTTCGGTTTGTGCATTCAAAAAATTAAACATCAGAAATATAGGATCAAGGTACTTTTCAATAATTTTCATGCTATTTATTTTCTAATATTTCTGCACTGGCTATTCTATTAATGATAAAATATGTAAAAATTATTTCAAATAAATGGTCTTTTTTCAACTGTTCACCAAAAGCATGGCTTCAAATGCAGTATTCGTGAAATATCAACAGAACTTAAGATACGTGCTATGCCTTCTATGCCCTGCTGCTTGTAGTCAGGCTGTGTCACACAACTTCCGATAAGGTTTTATCCATTTCAAATGGGCAGGGTACATGCCATAGAAAATGTAGACATCAGATCCTGTTCTCCAGAAATTTTCTCAGCCTACAGAAATTGTTAATAATATACAGCAGAAATACTGACATCCTGCAAATATGCACACATTTTCCTCTCATCGGGTTACAAAGGAATGGCAGAATTGGATCATCTCATCGTACAAACTCAACTCTCTGCTTCACACTCCTTCACTTGTTACAAAACTTTATGTTGTTCTTATGTACACAAATGATCGCTGCAGAGACCACAGACGAGTTCTGTACCCAGATACAGAGTTCCAGACAGAAAGTACCAAATTGTCAAGAAGTTCCCGGTTACATGCACAGCATACGGTAGCAGCAGAGATGGCAACTACCACTCCACACTTTAGGAATAAAAGCACAGAAAGTTTCCAGGTAGGCTGCAAGATTGCACAAGGGTCAGTAACACAACAGGGGAGGCTCAAGATGAACACTTTTTGAAATGTATTAGTCTTTGGAAAGCCTGTTTAAATTCTTCATTAAAAGCTGTATAAATGACTGGATTGATCAATGAGTTTAAGTAACCTAACCATGTAAAAAAGTCTAGTAGGACAGGATGAAACCAACAAGCATCTTCGCAGATTGGTAGGACTAGGGACATGACAAAAAAAGGCAGCCAGCAGAAAATGAAAGCTCCTAGAATAATGCCTAAAGTTTTGGTGGCTTTCCTTTCTCTTGCAGCAGAAATTCTCTTCCTTTCCAGGACACTATCTGCAAGTTTTATTTTAACATGATTGATAAATATTGGGGATCCACCTGAATGGGAATGCCCTTCGTGAAGGCTAGCATTAATGGAGCAGAGAGATGACCCAGCAGAGCCGGTGATCAGGTGTGCAGTAGTAAAACGTTTCCCATATAATGAGGGTGGCTTCAGAATCCTGGAGCGAGCTGCTACATAAATTCTACCATACAACACCAGGAGGAGCACAGTCGGGATGTAGAAAGCTCCACAGGTGGAATAAATTGTGTAGAAAATTTTATCTGTGTTCACAGTACACTTTGCAATTTCTTCATGAGCTTTCACTTGCCTCCAGAAAAATGGTGGCACAGAAATACTGATAGATATCATCCAGACCACGGCAATCATGAGCGCTGCTCGGCCAGCGGTCCGACGTTTGGCATATTCCAAAGCATCTGTGATAGCCCAGTATCTATCCAGTGCAATGACACAGAGGTGTAGGATCGAGGCTGTGCAGCACGTGATGTCTGATGATAACCAGATATCACACAACACTTGGCCAAAGGCCCATGTGTGGGTGACAGTGTAAGCGATGCTGATGGGCATCACCAGGACAGACACTAAAAGATCAGTCACTGCCAAGGAGCCGATGAGGTAATTTGCAGGTGTGTGGAGCTTTCTAGTCAGAAAAATTGTAATAACAACAAAAACGTTTGCGAGGATCGTTGCCAAAGTTATAACAGAGAGAAGGACTGACAGTGAAATCTTCAGTCCTAGTAGTGTCCTTTCATCCAAAGCCAGGGGTGTTTCAGTGAAATTTAATGACTTATTTGCTGAGCCCTGGAGAGAGAGCTCTGCTGAATGGTTATACTGAGTCATCCTCTGGTCTGATTTCACTTTTCACTTTCCAAAGTAATCTTTCTGGTATGATGAAGAAAGGTGCTTACTTTTTTGCTGAAATAGAACTTTTCATACTAGAGTCCAACACTAGAAGAAATACTAACTTGTTGAAAACTTCAGCTTACACAGTAGTTGAGGTACTCTTCTAAGCTAGACTTTCCATCACATCACATCAATGACATCATTGTTAGAGCAAAATGTTAACATCATCATCCAGACATTATTCTGGTACACGGCAATACAAGAAGTACTATAGGTGGTGGCAATTTAGACGTTTTTCATTTTCATCTTGCAGATGACTAAATCATTCTTCATTACCTTTTATTCACACCTCCTCTCTGAACTAATCTTTTGCAAAGCTGCATAAATCAATAGTGAAGAGTGAGAGGCTGAAAAAGAAACATCTGGGCATGTAATTGACGCCCCTTGTGCTTGGGACAAAGCTATTATCAAGAGAATTTTCCCTTCCTCTCTAATAGCTGAATGTCACATTTTTGATATTTATAAGGGACACTTTATTCACAGAGTACCCAAGATATAAACCAACACTGTCTGGATTCCTTCTGTAAACATGATGTCTGCCAGATTTGAAAATCAAGACCTCTTTTGAAAAGTGCAGAGCTGTTTTCATTTATTCCTTTAGACCTTTCAGGTTTTCTCTTCAACATCCAGACTTCAAATGCTGAAGTCATGTGTTGGGCACCAGAACTCAATGCACTGTTGCTGAAGCTCACCGTGTGCCCCAAGCACTGAGATGTTCCTGATGATGCACATGGTGAATGACTGTAACGGCTTCTGGAGTGGTGATTCCTTCAAAAGAGGAAGAACAGACTGGGTAAGGGCATCTGGAAAAAGAAAGCAAATGTTTTAATCTGGAATGGTGATACAAGAGTTACGGAAGCTGAGGCATCACAGTATACCATCTACAGGCTTTCCATACTTTCCTTTAGATTCACTTGGTGTAACCTGAAATCTTTACAAACCTGAAGAAAACATCCTAAGACAGGTTTCCTTGAGACCTCTCACTCAGATCCACCCAGAAGTACCAGAATGTCCCTTACATTATGCCAGCCCAAGCTTTCTTGAAAGAGATCCTGAATATGGGTCACGAACAGTTTTGAAGCATGCTGTGAGGGCTAAAAAGAGAGAAGCTGAACTTCTCAGAGAAGATAATCACCAGGCCAGAGTCCCCCCAGTCATCAAGGAGAAAGGCCTGTGTCAGTTGTGACTGGTCCGGTTTCACGCCATCTGACACAGAACTGAGAGTCACTCAGGAATCTGTGGAGCTTTGTTTCGTCAGCACATGTCATCACCCCGCTACTCATGTACTTTCAGATCACTTAACATGCTGGGCAGTCTGAGCCTTCTGCATTTCCCTTTCCCTGGCAAAGGGCATTGTCCCAAGTCTCTGGAGAGTCCAAGCAATTGTATCAGTTGGACTCACCCAATCCATGGACTCATCAGCTTAATTGCTTCAACAGATTTGTGAGGCATAACTTACCTCTACAAAACCATTTTGACTGTTTCCCAAAACACCATATTTACTATCTTTACAGTAATACTATTGTTTATTATAATTTTTGCAAACTGTCTAGGTACAGACATCAGGCTTATGGATAAGCCATCACCCAGAGCTCTTTGGAAACTTGTGTAACAGCAGCTGTCTTGCAGTTGGCAAGTGTAAAAGGAGTTTTAAGTAGAGGCGGAACACCCCCCCGATACCATTGTACTTTGGATCTTGAGTTGCACGGAACTCTGCAGCTGAGCACAGTCTGATAGTGAAGATTTGTTGTTGTTCACTTTGGCGAGAAATAAAAGTTCCACTTGTAAACATCCTCCAAATTCTCTTTGGTAAACAGGGATACTAAAGTTAATGTAGTTTTTAATGTAAAATATACTAAAGTTTTTAATGTAGTTTCTCTGTGAGAAATTTCCTTTATCTTTTCTAGTTTGTTTTTTTTTTTCTTCCCATACCTTTACCATCCCTTTAACTCTCTGACTCAGTAATAGCTCCCTTCAGAGCTGTTAGAGTCTAAGAAATCTCTCTGCCTGAACACTGGGCTGACTGCACATCCCACACAGGAGAAAATCTAAACCAAACACAGCAGACAGACCAATTAGCAATATTAAAGAGAATGACAGTATCACTTTTAAACTAAAGTCAAGTTCAATCTTGATTTAAGTTACTGAGAAAAGTTATATTGAGCCTTTTCCATGTATCAGCCACTGTTCAGTGTCAGGACAACTCCAGCAATGTGAAGAACAACGAAGTGCACGGCACCCACCCACCTGCATATGAACAAGCCCGTCAGCAGTCCTATTGCTTCCAACAGCTGTCAATCACTGCGGAAAAAAAAAATGATGTGAAACATGGTATTTTCGGTCAAGTGAACTAGTCTAGAGTACAAATGAATTATAAATCTTCAGCATACCCATAAACAGGACAGTCTGACACTGGGAAAAAGTCTTACTGAAACCAAATAATGCCACAATAGGTAACTGAGCTACTGAATTGATTTTTATAAATAAATGATGTCTTCCTGTGATGTGATGTGACGTGATGTGATGCGATGTGATCACGAAAGCAAAAGAACCAATTTTTTCCAAAAATGCTCTAAATCAGGTATTTATCATGTAGGCAGAAAGAGTGCATTGGCTGTCTCCTGCCCTGCAGATAAGGCTGTAAAGACTGAAACTCATTTTCAACTCCAGGTCAGGTTTCTAAACCCTGAAACAGACACATCTTGTGGGATTTCTGCTGGGGTTCTGAAAACCTTAAGTAGCAAATATTCTTAAATTTAATAAAATCATGCACTTGTGCATACAGAAAAAGAATTNTTTTTTTTCATTTTGTTCCTTTTTTAAAAATTTCCTTTATCTTTTTTAGTTTGTTTTTTTTTTTTCTTCCCATACCTTTACCATCCCTTTAACTCTCTGACTCAGTAATAGCTCCCTTCAGAGCTGTTAGAGTCTAAGAAATCTCTCTGCCTGAACACTGGGCTGACTGCACATCCCACACAGGAGAAAATCTAAACCAAACACAGCAGACAGACCAATTAGCAATATTAAAGAGAATGACAGTATCACTTTTAAACTAAAGTCAAGTTCAATCTTGATTTAAGTTACTGAGAAAAGTTATATTGAGCCTTTCCCATGTATCAGCCACTGTCCAGTGTCAGGACAACTCCAGCAATGTGAAGAACAACGAAGTGCACGGCACCCACCCACCTGCATATGAACAAGCCCGTCAGCAGTCCTATTGCTTCCAACAGCTGTCAATCACTGCGAAAAAAAAAATTATGTGAAACATGGTATTTTCGGTCAAGTGAACTAGTCTAGAGTACAAATGAATTAGAAATCTTCAGCATACCCATAAACTGGATTGATTTTTATAAATAAATGATGTGTTCCTGTGATGTGATGTGATGTGATGTGATGTGATGTGATGTGATGCAATGTGATCACCAAAGCAAAAGAACCAATTTTTTCCAAAAATGCTCTAAATCAGGTATTTATCATGTAGGCAGAAAGAGTGCATTGGCTGTCTCCTGCCCTGCAGATAAGGCTGTAAAGACTGAAACTCATTTTCAACTCCAGGTCAGGTTTCTAAACCCTGAGACAGACACATCTTGTGGGATTTCTGCTGGGGTTCTCAAAACCTTAAGTAGCAAATATTCTTAAATTTAATAAAATCATGCACTTGTGCATACAGAAAAAAGTATTTTGATTGTAAGTCTTTCACCAAGAAATACATATAGCACGTTGAGCAGCTCTTATCCTTTCTGATCGTCAGGGCAGCATCTATCAGGATGCAGCAATAATTGTGCAAGGCAGCTCTTCACTGTTGTTCACTGGTTTCAGATTAAAACAGATGATGAGAGTGTGTGGGCTTGACAGTATTTTTGTTCCCTACTTTGAGCTTTATCCTTGGTGTTCACTATGCTGACATTAAAATATATTCCCCGTGTGCTAAATTATCACCAGGGGCTATAGATTTATGCAGAATAATTCATCCTTCCCTTACGAGCAGTCAGGTTCCACTATGCAGTGTAACATATGGAACTGTACGTATGCAAAATTAAAAAAAACAAACCCAAACAAACACAGTGTAGTATCTAAACAGAACAGTGATCCACCTCAGCTGGCTGGTAGCTCCTGCGCCCCGTGAATGAAGCTGGCAGGCAGTGCTCGGCTTGGGGATGTGCGCCAGGTCAGCCAGGATGGTAACACAAGTTTCTTAAAATCTACAGCCCCTCCATTGCAACGACTTACTCATGCAGCTGCTTAATGATATAACTTCATATACCATAAATAACCACTAAATTCAGTGGACAAAGTTACACGCTTACATATGTGTTTAGGAATCAGGGACTCTGCTACTTAATTTATACAAGTTGGTGATCACTACCATTGATATAAAAAAATTACTGATGGGAACCCAGTTAAAATTAGTATATTAGGATGTAATGAATTTTAGTTACCATCTAGCTAAAATTAATTTCTTCCCAATAATTTAATATTTCAATTAAATTACCTTTTACTCAAGAAAAGGTCCTGAAGAGAGGTAAATTATTTTCCTGTTGGGGAAAAAAAAAACAACACACTGAAGAAAAATAACATTAAATCTCAAGCAGACATTACAGTAAGTCAAGTATAAGGTCATACATACGGTTGTATATTAGGGAAAACAGAACACAAATGTACAGACATACACATCCTGAAACAGTGGGAGGGAGCCCAGAATCACAGAGTCACAGAATGGTTTGGGTGGGAAGGGACCTTAAAGCCCATCCAGTGCCACCCCCTGCCATGGGCAGGGACACCTCCCACTAGCCCAGGTTGCCCAAAGCCTCATCCAGCCTGGCCTTGAACCCCTCCAGGGATGGGGCACTCCAGGGATGGAGAAGGAGGAAGAGGCCACCCGGCGTGTTCAGCTGAGAGCATCCCCCAGTCAGTCGTTGCCTGGGCAGGGTTTACATCGTCCGCAGAGCATGAGGAGTACTGAGCAGAACCTGATGATTTTATCACCTCTAGACAGCATTAATGTCTTCAGTCTGTGCAATTTGCAGTCTGGGTAGTTGCAGGCTGTATTATCTCTGGTTCCTGAAGTTATGTTTACAGTGCTGAAGGCATCACCCTCCAGCCCCCAGCAGGCAGGACATGGTGGGTTTTTCACCCACTCTTCTTAAGATGGAAATCCTCTCAGGCAAGTTGGCTGCATCAGCACTGTCCTTGGCTCATCTCTTCTTGGGCTTCACCTGGTGCCCTTGGCCACGGGCTGTGGGCATTTTTTCAGATCAAAGTGCCTGAAATAACTGGAAGATGATGTCACAGCTTAGCAGAGTGAGGTTTCCACAGTACAGCACATGTGACGTACAGTGCAGAGCTTGGGGCAAACTGCAGGGTTGTGCTGGATGCTTGCAGGCAAGGCTTCCTACCAGAGCAGCCAGGAACAGCGTGGAGAACAGGAGGCCAACCCTATCTTGGTCTACCCACACTCCTGTGGTCTGTCCACTCTCCCATCCCCAGAGTGGCATGCAGGTTTGGCAAACTCAGACCCATGCAGTGAGGACGATGAGAAACCAAGGCACAGAGTGACCCTGGAGTGAAGATATTTGTCAGTGATGATACAACCACAGCAACACCACAGTCATGAGAGCCTCTTCTGTAGCCAGTGGGAAAGGAACAGCAGGACCTCAGAGACCAGGACTGCTCTCTGCAGCTGCCTCTCTCCTTCACCCCAGATGGGATGTGGGGTGACCATGTTCCTCATTTATACACCTCCAACAGTACTGAAGGCTGCATAGCAGAGGGATCTCTTGCTGAGTTCCCGTGTCCACATATTCAGTGGTTCCTGGGAAAGTCCAGGAAGTGAAGAGACCTGTTATAATGTCCTGATATCCTGGAGAGATTGGAGACATTTAGTTCATCAAAAAGGAGAGAGAATCACAGGAAGGGGTATTTAAATGGAGACAACTTTAGACAGTGCAGTGCTATTTAACTTAGCAGAAAGCTCAGTTCAGGGTCTGGAAGGAAGCACGGCACACACTCAATGTGAAAACAGAACACGCTTCAGCTGCTGGCGGTAACCACTGGGACTGCTTTACAGTTCACGGTCCTTCCTTAAAACCAGGCACTTCTTTGGAAAAGATGCTTTGCTTTGCAGCTCTGCAGTTAAACCAGCACAGCAAGGGCACGGCAGCAGGGGAGGGTCTCTACCCTGGCTGAGCTGGAGGAGAAACCAAGTGCCAGGCTGTGAGAAGGCAGGGAAACCTGCAGGCAGGAGGAGTGCAGCGCTGACAGCCCGTGACAGCCGAGTGCCATCCTGCGGGCACAGCGCTGCGGCCCTGCGCAGACAGAGACTGCCAAGGACTGCCAGAGGTACTCAGTCCAGAGAGCAAATGAAGTCATGGCACCTTTCCGTCCCTTCTGGAGCACAGCTCCTGTGTCTGCAGAGGAGGGCGATTCCTGCAGACGGCAATTTTACGGTGCAGCTGACAGCAGCTTCTGACAGTGCTCAGCCGCAGAGAGGATGCTTTGGTGAGGTAAACTGTGTATACAAAAATAATTACACTGACATGAAAATATAGAACTTGCTCTTTCACTGAACAGAACAGGAAAAAGAGAACAAGATGAAATGTCTTTTAATAAGCTGAACAACTCCTTTAAATTTACACTGGAGTTAGGGGAGCTAGAGAATTCATTCTCTCCCCTTGTAGCTGGGGAATTGCAAACAGCTGAGAACGGAGCTAAATTTCAGCAACCTGCTGAAAATCCGTTTGTTCTCCTATCTTTTTGTAACCAATTCTGGTTTTTTTCATTTAAATGTAGAATCCACTATCTTGCCTAAATAAAACAGTTATATTCTATCATGCTGAAACCTTGCCCAGTACTAAAGCTGTGCGAGCTGACCAGCACCAGGTGGCACTCCCAGCAGGAACCGCACCTTTGAAAGATGGATTCATAGAACTGAAAAGAGGGAGACATTTTTGAGTAAGTTCTTCCATATTTGGGACAATTGACTCAAGCATGCAGCGTAAGAGTATCTGTGGAGTCCAACCTGGAGACGAGAACCCTGTTCAAACATCATAAAATATATTTAGAGTAAGCTATAGGAATCTGCCAGTCCATAATCAAATCAGGTTGCAGCTTCTGTGAGAAAAACAAGGCAATGCCACAGTGTATTGCACTGAAAAATGAGATCCACAGAAAAGGTAGAGTCTATGTAAAAGTAAAAAATCAGTAAAATCTGTAAAACATAATGTGAGTCGGCTTGCATGCATCAGTATAAAGGCCTGGATATGCTGCAAAAGTAACCATAGTCTGAACCAGGTTCCTAGCTCTGGATTAAGCTGCCTGAAATAAATAACATGTCGCAAAAGCTATAAATAAGATACAATAAACCTGACAGAAAATAAAATAAAATATATATGTTGCACAATAAAGTAGGATTAGGCTGCACTATGTACTGAAAAGACTGCTGCTTTGCCATCACAAAGAAAGAGAAGTTATTGGGGATTAAAGAGCTGTAATGGGAGCTTGGTTACCTGCTGTCCATCACACACAAGGCAGTGTGCCATTCGAGCTCAGCATCTTGGAAAGAAAGCAGAGGAACCTAGAATAGAAGTAAGTGTCCTCATACGGTGAGGAGATGATTTCAACACAACCTAAACTTGGACTGAAACCAGGGGAACCTTTAAAAGTGTCCCTCTTGCTCTGAGCCAAGCTGCCAGGTCGCTGGGAGAGAGGGATGAGCACAACTGCGATCACTCGTGTGCTTTCTGCTCAAGGAAGAATGGTAAGCTGGAAGGACGTCACAGTTTTGGGGAGAAGTCAAGGGCACCTGCAGAAGCAGCAACCCGGTGAAACCACCCCGTGCTTACAGCGAGGTCTTTCTGCGTCCCCCGTTCTCACACAGTGACCTGCATGGCAGTGACATCTCCTGCCTCTGGCTCCAGCTCCTCCACTGCCTCGTGCTCCCGTCAGGGAGGACTGAGCAAGGTCCCAGTTTGCGGAGCACAGAACCACTTTTGCTGGCAGGAAGAAACGGGTCCTGCTCACAGCCTCAGCCTCTCTCCCTCTTCCAGCCGTGAGCCCTGGGCTGGCAGCACGGGGTCCTGGCCCCAGCGCAGGCTCTCGTTTGGCCACTGCTCAGCGGGTGCCTTGACAGGGCAGGACGGGGGGGGAATTCCTCCTGCCTGTGTGCAGCCAGGCAGGGCACACACCTGCGGGCACCGGCATGCGCGTCCGGACCCACACCCAGCTCTGCTCATGCCTCCGTGCGTCCGGGGAGTAGTTTCCTTTTACTGATTCCACCTGACATTTTACACAGGATCCTGATTCCTGATCTTTGCAGGCACCTGTGTTCGTAGAATAAATGATTAAAAATTCTTCAGACTTAATCAACAGGAGCGTGAGTTTGCACCTGAATTTCTCACGTGTTTGGGGAGCGGCAAGGTCACTCTGCTACTGGCTAGACTGGTTATTCTGATTATTCGAGATGCTTTTGGGATCTTGTGTGCACTTCACATCAACACCAAACAACTTTTTAATACTGGAACATATTTCAAGAAACAGAGCTCTAATTCTCCAGTCACAGCTAGTTTGCTCCCTCCTGACTTTTCTTTGCTCTGAGACATCTTCATCAGCATTTCTGAGTTCACTGTGCACTCTGCTGATCGACAGCACTGTACTGTGTTAGTCATAGTACAATGAACTGTACATTTTCTAAGCTTTTTATTAGAAAAAAAGTATTTTCTTTGCTTTATTACATTAGGTCTCTCCTGATGTATCAGTTCTGTCTGCCATGGATATAACACTGTCCACTGGTTATAACATCAGCAGTACGAGAACTGTTCTCAACATTCCTCTCCTTGCCCCCTACTTTGGCGATGCATCACCAAATAAAGTTAAGGTGGGTTCATCGCAGGCCGGTTAGACAACTAAAACTCAGTCAGAGCTTGTCGGCCCCTACGGGCAGCTGAGCATCTCTCTTGGTTGACTGTGGGGAGCCGGTACAAAAGTTCATGTTTCTAGAGAAGCATACGTGACACTGCACACGCTCGCTCCAGCATGGTTCATGCAGCACAGCTAAATCTCTAGTGCTAGGATAATGGTGACTATTCCAAAGTGAATCAGGTACGCCTGATTTCTTTCTTTGATATAGACAACAGTACTCCATGGCTCTTGTAAGGCCCCATCTGCAGCACTGTGTCCAGGCCTGGGGCCCCCAGCACAGGAAGGACGTGGAGCTCTTGGAGCGGGTGCAGAGGAGGCCACAGAGATGGTCAGAGGCTGGAGCACCTCTCCTGTGAGGAAAGGTTGAGGGAACTGGGCTTGTTCAGCTTGGAGAAGAGAAGGCTCCGGGGTGACCTCATTGCGGCCTTCCAGTGCTTGAAGGGAGCCTGTAAACAGGAGGGGGAGCGACTGTTTACGAGGGTGGGTAGTGACAGGACAAGGGGGAATGGTTTTAAATGAAGACAGGGGAGGTTTAGGTTAGAGATCAGGAGAAAGTTTTTCACCCAAAGGGTGGTGAGACACTGGAACAGGTTGCCCAGGGAGGTGGTGGATGCCCCATCCCTGGAGCCATCCAAGGCCAGGCTGGATGTGGCTCTGAGCAGCCTGGGCTAGTGGGTGGCGGCCCTGCATATGGCGGGGGGGTTGGAACCAGATGATCACTGTGGTCCTTCGCAACCCAGGCCAGTCTATGATTGATTCTATGATTCTATGATTCTATGATAAACTCTATACAAAACATTTCCCATTTTAAATAAGCAACTGTGATGATTAGCAAGGAAATATTGGCAATGTGTAACACCTTCTCTCCCCTCTCACCTTATATTCTTGCTCAGCTTTCAATAAAGTATTGTTATTTTTTCTCTCTTGCCTTTATACACAGCCAGCACGCATTAGCTATCCAACCCATTGCTAATTACCAAGTTAAAACTGCTGTTACACCTTAAATACTACTTACCAAAGAGAAAGGCTGGGATTCAGTGGCAAATACTACACGGCAAAAACGTTCTCTACAGTGTGTTACCAGTGATCTCTTTGGAGGGGCTGGAGCCCTTAGATCTGGCATTATCTAGACTCCCTCAGCAATAGTCTATGGTAACAAACACGCACAATGCAAAATCTCCAATAAACTTCTTCTTCCTCACGCTTCCTCTCCCACTACTATCTGATGTCATATAACAAGTGGAATTGTAAGGGTGAATGAACCACAGTGGTTTGGGAGGTTGCAATGCAGAGTGTGTCCAGGTGTCTCCAAGGGGGGATCTGTGACAAGCAGAGTGACACTGACTCCAATCTGGACCGTCTGACTGATGCAGAAGGTGTGACCTGGCACATCTGACATCTAAAGAGCATGTCATCTCCTCAGGCTCCCTCTGGGCAGATTACTTTTCCCTCATGTCCCAGGAGCCTGTTTTAGGTAGTGCCCATTTCTTTCCAGTGCCTGCAAAGGAAGCCTGGAGTGACTCCGGCACTTAAAAGCCCAGCTTGAACCTGTCAGCCTTGCCTGGAGCCTGGAAGCAGTGGTGGGCAGCAGGAAAGCTGGGCCAGGGGTGGGAGATCAGTCAGGGGGTCTCCTGAGTGTCTGCCTGGAAGTACCAGAGCCCGTTTAGGAAAGGATGGGGAATCACTGTTACAGCTTCCTACAGAGTGCCTCTAGAGTGTTTGCGGACTCAGGGACTTTACCAAGTGTTTAATGATGTTCTAATTCCTTTATTTTTAAGTCAATAAAATGTTAGCCTTCATTCAATGGAGCAAAGGGAATTAGGCTCCTCCTGAGTGCTCTGGAAAAGACCAGTCCTCAGTGCTCAAACATCGGCACTTTTAAAATCAGCTGGAATCTGTAACGATAAAGGCTGGAAAGAGATGCAAAAAAGGAAAAGTTCTTGTAGGTCTCATCCAGACTCTTCTTGTTCACTCCAGCACTGCCCTGTGCTCTGTGGATCACCTGTTGATGCTTTATTTAACCTGGTTTCACATGAGACTTCATCTCTGAGCACCGTGGTCCACTGGGATTTCTCAGGGCCACCCATATGCACCAAGTTGCACTTTTACATTTTAGCCATTTTTCTCTGCCTGACCTTTTCCCCAGTCCAGAAGTCAAGAAGAATTACATTTTTTTCCAGAAAGTATCCTACAGTTTTGCCTGTAGAGGGATTTGGAAGGCAGTGGCTGATGTGCTAATACTTGCACCTAAGTAAACTGTCAAGCCTTAAAAATACAAGCCATGATGGGAGAATCGATCTGCCTAACTACAGAGATCTAACCAGAGCATAACCCTTATTGCCAGCACAGACAATGATGTAGCTTCAGGAGGCAGCTAATCGACCTGTCGTGCAGCACTTCCTCATCTAGTACATACATTCAAAATGCAAATGTGTAGAAACATGGTCTTACACTTCTTGGAAGAAGCACTCATCCACCCTGCTTCCCCTTACCTTCCTGAGCTGGAGGCAATTCAGGAAGAAACTGGGAACAGCTTTTGCTCTAAGCAAAGGTGGCAGCTCGATGTGTCCGAGCGCACTCAGGGATTTAACCTACACCCATGCAGAATGCAACACACAGCGGCTCTGCCGTGATGGGAACAAGGAGCCCCAGGAGCTCTCTGAGGAACGGTTTGGGTGATGAGGGGGATGGCATGCTTCATCCAGTGAAACGTCACGGGAGAGGTTCCAGCAGACTAGGGAACAGGATTAAGAAGGTTAAACTCAAGTTTAAGAACACGTGCAAGGTATTTAGTTCAAGTAGAAATGAGCTGCTGCCCCGTGAGGGAGAGTAACCCGCTCGGTAACAGCTCTGCATAGTGTAGGACCAACATGCACCGCCAGCAGTGTCACCGATACTGTACTTTGGCAAAATGGCAAAGCCTTTGACAGGTGTGTAACTAGGAATAAGCCCTCAAATAGTTCTTGTTCTGTTCACCTTAGACAAGGCCAAATGGGAGCCCTCCATTCAGCTCTGGGTGCTGTTCCCAAGATACAGACACACAGAAAGAGATCAGAGCAAAGCTGTGAGAATCAGCGGAACCGAGTGCACCCTCAGCGAGTCTGCCGACAGCACCAAGCTGTGTGGTGTGGTGACACGCTGGAGGGAAGGGATGGCATCCAGAGGGACCTGGACAGGCTGGAGAGGTGGGACCGTGCCAACCTCATGGGGTTCAACAAGGCCAAGGGCAAGGTCCTGCCCGTGGGTCGGGGCAACCCCCAGCACAGACACAGGCTGGGAGGGGAATGGCTGGAGAGCAGCC
>VZTO01015049.1:100347-116865 GCA_013400615.1 Syrrhaptes paradoxus
GCCGCACCCGCCCCAGCCCCCCAGCACGCGCCCGCGCCGCCGGCGAGGGGAGCCCCGGCCCCGGGGGTGGGCGGTGGGGCTGCGCTGCCCCGGGGCGTGGGGGAGGATGGGGTTGGCACCCCTCTTCTTGGGGGTTCTCGCACCCGACCCCACTACACCAGCTGGCCTTTCCCCCCCGCTGGGAAACATCGCTCTGGCGGGCTGCGGGCTCGGTTTGATGATCTGCAAATCGCCTGGAACTGCGTCGTTTCGGGCGATTTGAAGAAAAATAATCCAGCAAGATAATGGTGATGCCTCTGTTGCCTTTCAGAGCATCACCTATGTTTGGGTGCTTGGCTGGATGGGCTTGACCAGGCTGCTGCAGGGGACACTTGTTCAGCCTCCGCCTTCGGGCTTGGAGCTCCTCTAGCGCTGCAGACCTCCTCCATCCAAACCGAAGAGACCCGAAGTGTTCATTCCAGCTCTTTTCAGAAATGCTGTTAGTGGCTTTTAACTGGTTTTAGTCGCTAATGAGAAATAAAAACTGTTTTTTTCCAGAAAAGCAGTAACTTTGTTCATGCTAGACAAAATGTTTATATAAAACCAATTCGAATAGAGCCAAGGTCTTGAAAGAACAATGCTGAAGTCACAGCCCTTCTGCAGTACCGTTTGGCCTTAAATAGATTTTAAAGTATCCACTGCCAACCAGCTGTCTCCATTTCCCTCTGGCAGCTAATTTACATATTGGATTATTTAAAAAAAAACGTGATAATCTCATGATTTTTGAACACTTACTACTGCTGATAGCCAGGCTCTGCTGTCTACACCAGTTGTCTCAGGGCTGAAATCCATTACCAGCCAAAAGGTTTGTGATTCTCAGCATGAGTCTGCTGTAGCTGCCCTGCGGTCAGTCTCAGAAGAAATGTCATGCTCCCTCCAAAAACTTTAGAGGGTTGTGTCCCAACTTCAGCACCTCAAATAGCTGTCTACTCCCAGGAACAGCAGCATTTCATCTATTTTTCATTACAATTTAGGATTTAGAACATGTTTTTAGACCTGAAGAGGCTGGCTGTTGTGCAAGTCATAAAGCTACAGCCTCGCTTAAGAAAGAGGAAAATGGGGCTTTTCAAACTGCACTACCATGGTGTGAATTTTATACCAAAAAAAAAAAAAAATTAGCTGCAGCATCACTTCACTTCCAGGCTGGGCGAAGACACCTTTTGAGCCTCCAGAATTTCCTAGAGACAAGTGTAGCTACAATAGATTTTCTTTGAAAGTCTAGAGAAGATGCCTCTCAGTTTATTTTCCTTCCAAACAATGTGGGTGTTGTTTCGTGGGTGGAAATGTGTTTGGTGTGATACAATGTGCAAGGAAAGAGGTTGGCTCTTTTACATCTCCAACTGGAGAATGAATTCCACCCTCAGGGCAAGAAACACTTCAGGGAATCTTGCAGAGCTTTGCAGCAGGGAGTGCAAACTGGTCTGAGGTCTGTGGCCACCCTGAGCCAGCTACTGCTGTCCTGCCGTCACTCTGCAGGAGCACGGAACTTGCGAGCCGCAGGGAGCAGCCAGATTCCTCATAGCACAGGAAAAACATTTCCTGTAAAATCATTCTCCCCTGCCAGGGCTTCACAGACATTAGATATTTTTCAGAAACTTTAATTCCATGCAGAAAAAGGAAGTGTCTGATGGCTTTCCTTAGGTTGACTGGGAAAACCAGAGAGAATTTCAGGGTGCAAACTCATCCTCAGAAATTAAAAAAAGAAAAAAAAAGATTTTTCTTCTCCCTCTGACTTTGAACATCCAGACACTGTCTTGCCTAGTAACAGCTATAGCTCATTTTCACTCATGCTTTATAAGGTCAAAATCAGTGTTGTTTTTAATATCCTGTGTTCAGTGTCCTGCTTAGAAAGATAATGCAACTATTCTTTTTTGAGATATGTTGTCTTTTTTCTCGATGAGGCGGGTGCACAGAGAGAAGTTTTGCACATGCCCAGAAACAGTATGAATGTGTACCAGTAAGACTGGCAGATCTGCAGATAACAGATCTTTTGAAACAAGTCTATCCTTCGGTTTAACACTAGCAAAAAAAAAATAAAGCTGTGCTGGCAAGGTTGGCAGAGCCAGGAGAAGTGTGGTGATGATGCTCAGCCTATAGACTCCTGTGTTGGAGCAGGTGCAGCTGTACATCAGTGGAGCTCAGGTACACTTGGTGCTGTCTAAGGTGAGTCCTTTGGAGATCTGGGCTTTTCCTTGGGCTGTGGACACAAACACAGGTCTTACTGAGTTTCTTCCTTGCATACATTTATTTGACTTTCACGTGGCTAATTCCATTTTTCCTTTTCAATTCACCCTGTCTCAGCAGTCTTATCTCTCTAATTGTGTTTCCTGTCTTGCATGACACTAAGAATTCGCCACTGTTTCTCACGGCTGAATAATTTCCCCGGCAGTCTGAGCCAAGGTTATGATGCAGCTGAGCCTTGGGTCCCTGGGACACCAGGAGGGGGTAGGGGTCACAGACACGTTACAGGCAGAATTAAACCTCATTCTTCAGAATCTCGGGTGAGTGCCTCACCAGTGCTGGCTAGATTGCTGATTGCTGTAAGGTGGTGAAAAGCATCTCCTCGGTGTTTGATTTCAAAGGCATCAGATTTTTATTCTCTTGCTGCAGAAGAAAGGCTGAAAACTTGAGATTTTCACAGTGAGGGAAAGTTTCCTTCCTTGGTGTAGCTGGAAGTCAATCAAAGGCAAAACTAATGTTTTCCTTCCCAAGAGCAGGAGAGTATCGGCTGCCCAGCCTCAGGAGAGAGCTCAGGATCCTTGGTTCTGAGCCTTTTCCTGGTCTGAGCTATTTCCAGATCAAATATATTAGAGCGCTGCTGCTTCCCCTACTGTGACTGCTGTGACTCCCCAGGGAAGTGAGATGATGATTAATTATTTAACTTTTCCAGACATGCTAAGGGAGTGTTTTTACTTGTTTGAGCTGACAGGAGGGGTGGCAATTGGTGCTAAAGAGCTCTGCAGCACTGGCATATGCACAAACTAGTCTGTTTCTGGTTTACTTAAAGACTTCTGTGCTGTGCCAAACACCAGCACCACTCACACAAGTCAAGACAAAAACTCTGAGACTGGAATTATTTTCCTGCCCTGGTTGAAGCTCTCACAGACCTGTGCGGATGGGAGGGTCAGCAGACAGAGCAATTCAAGTGAATTCTGAGCAGCACGGAAACCACCACCTGAATCCCTCCTCCTTGGCAGAAGGGAAATGACATTAAAATGGTTACTGCCTGGATGGCGTCCAAGTGAAAATATCTCCTTCCTCATCGGTGGCGTGGCTCCCTGCAGATGCCTCACAGTCAGATCCACTTGCTTATGTGAACAGAGACTTTTCCTTTGTCAACCTTGCCAAGCGCAGACTAGAGAAGAATGGCGAGGGCTGGTGTCACCCAGTAAGTGACACCACCCAGTAAGTGACACTACCCAGTAAGTGACACCCACTACAGTAAGTTCCTCAAAACTGCATTTGCTCACTGTCAAACTATGGTGAGAACACTATTACATAGGACCCTCCTAAATTTCAACCTAATTTTGCCCGTTACTAGTTTATATTTATTTCTTCTGTGTCCAGCAGTGTCCTTTGAGATTCACCCTTGTGATTAACCAACCAACTCTTTTTTGAGTCAACAAAAAAGTACCAGCTTCTGATCAAAGAACCTTCTGTTGGCTAAGGAAGGCAGATGTACCAAGCGAGGTCCCTCCTTTTGGTTCAGGAGTTCTCTCTGCTCTTTGGTATTTGATGTCACCTCACTTCTAAGGTTGATAACTGAAGGAAAGATCTAGATGTTCCAAAAAAGGAGGAAACTCGCAGTACTTACTTTTCCTACATGAGTCATTTTCCTCTGAATTCCACACTTTTGTCACATTCCCAGCCTCACAGTTAGATGCTGGCATATGGAGAGTTCTCCAGGCACTGCTTCTCTATCGAAGGTGTACTCTGGCTTTACAAAGCTTTATTCTCAACCTTGCAAAGGACGATAGCCCAGAGCTCAATCAATGCTTCCTTCTCCTGAGGCTCCTCACTTTCCTCTCTGTGTATCAAGCAGAGGAATGCTCAGAAATTGGTACAGCTTCAAAAACCAAAACCTGGCTTATAACTGCAGCTCTGCAGCTGCCTTCCCCAAAGAGTTCCTGGAACCTGTTTGAACTTTCCGACTGATTCGGAAGGCGGCTGAGGAAGGCAGCCAGCTCCCACGAAGTTGTGTGTACTCACCAAGGCTCCGTGAGGTCCCAGGACTTGTTTACACATAAAAAATAATTACAGGGAAACAGTAATTGCCTTCCTCAGGAGAGAGGAAGTTTCTGTTAACACTGTTCTTCCACTGATGGAGGATGTGGTGCTGGCATCAGGGCTGGAGACAACCCACTGGAGGCACTGGGGCAGTCAGGGCACCGGAGCACGTTCCTTGGGGAGGGGCTGAGGGACCGGGATTTGTTCATAAAGGGAAGGGGAAGGGGATCTAGCTGCAGTCTTCAGCTAACTAGTGGGGTGATAGAGAACTCAGTCAGACTCTTCTCAGCTGCGCGCAGTGAAAGGGCAACAGACACAGGCTGCAGCAAGGGAAATTCCAACCAGGCACTGAGGAGAGCAGCAGCTCCTGCTCAGCGTGCTCTCGCTGGAAAATTTTCGATCGTCATAAAGGAGTAAAACAATCAAAGATGTGAATAATCATCACAGCTCTGAGAAGTGTCGGTTAGGAGTGTGGTGAGGACAGAATGGTGCAGACCAACTCACCGAGTGACAGAAGCCGATATCTGGACTTGGAGGCGTGCTGCGAGTGTCCTTATCTGTAACCAGCCTTGTGACAAACTGCAGCACTGCAGTCAGAGGAAGAAGAGCAACAGCACTACTTGGCATAGTAACAGCTTCGGATGATTCATGGCATGTGAGCAGATTCATGAGCGAGCTCCCAGACAGGGTCCCTCTCTCCTGGTTTCCAGTAACTGCCCCTGCCGCTTGATTCTTCTGAGGCAAAGACAACCCACCTCAAAGCTCTCAGTACGGACTAAAGTGACACAGATGTCACACTGTAAAGGAGGAACTTCGTGTTGATTCTGGCCATCTGGTGAGATGCACGTGAGCTTTTCCCTTTGTCCTGTGGCTGGGGTCCCATGAACAAAACAATACATGCCAAGCTCTGGCTGAGGCTCCATGCTCTCATGTTCACATTTGAAAAGTGGTTATTAAATAATAGGAAATTATTTTAAATTATTTAACTTGAACCAGGAGCTCTGGTGCTCACCTTGTCACAGATCATAGAATCACAGAACAGTTTGGGTTGGAAGGGACCTTTAAAGGCCATCTAGTCCAACCCCCTGCAATGAGCAGGGATGTCTTCAATCAGGTCAGATTGCTCAGAGCCCTGGCCAACCTGACCTTGAATGTTTCCAGGGTTGGGGCATCTACCACCTCCCTGTGCCAGTGTTTCACCACTCTCATTATAAAAAATTTCTTCCTTATATCTAGTCTAAATCTCTTTTAGTTTAAAACCATTACTGCTTGATCTAGTAAAGACAGTCAGTCCAATGTAAGTCAAAACAGTTGCATTGAAAAACAGGTTTTGGGAAATAAACTTTATATAATAAACCATGATTAACAGACATAAAGGTGCTGTCACATCAGCAGTACACAGCGCTGTAATTTTGCATGATAGTTGCCCACCGCAGGGCTGCTCACAGTCATGCATCCTGGGAGCCTTGCCCAGGTTTCCTAGCCCTCGCACTGCTGTGGTGAGGATGGACTGTCAGGTCTTGGTGTCCTGACTGAAGTCCCAAGACATACAGGTTCCTGTTTCCAGGTTAACAGGACTCAGGTGCTTGCCTCCTGGCTGCTCAGGACCAAGGGTCAAGGCAGCAGTGCACTAGGAACTGGGGACAAAGCATTCACCGAACTGATGTATTTGTAAATTAAAACTGCCATCAGCTGTAATGGCAACTACTGCTTGCCCTCAGGTACAAGCCATCCAGGAACAGAGCAGCACATCCTCTGCACCCCACTGGCAGTGGGACGGGAATTGCACGGGGCATCCAGTGAGGTTCACTGCAAGAGAGATGTTCAGAACTGACGCAGAGGAGTACCCAGTGCACATGCAACGCGTCCACGCACAGCCTGGTTATTGCTGTGTCCATCACTGGACATAGAGCGATCATCAGTCATGGCATGGAAAGGAAAGGGCTAGAAACAGGCCGATTCAACATTTTTTTTCTTTTGACAATGCTCTCTGCATACAACAGCTAAGAATCTTGGATTTTGGGCTGACACTGAGCTCTGACATTGTGGCAAATCCTCTGTGGAGGAAATGTCCATCTGCCCAGGTGCACATCAGTGTGAGTGCTATTGACTAAATGTCGTATTCTTGATTAAAAGTGATAGATCGGTGTCTGTTATTTGCCTTCCTTCCCTTGCCTTACAGGCTATTATGAAATTAGGTGTGTGAAGAGAAGAGCAAGAGAAAATACTCAGTACTGAAGCACAAGAACCTTTGATTTTATTTACAAAAACACTTGTCCCTGTCAAGTCCCATTATGTCCCCAACAATGTGTTTTGCTAAGAAAAAAGCTGTGAGAAAAAGCAGTCCAGGGGAAGTGCATCTTCCACGACTCTACAGTAAAGAGCTGCAGCACACAAGACTGTGACAAGGCACATGGGCAAACAGCAGAGATGTCCCCTGTGGTGGTATCTCAGCTCTGCTGTTATTTTCTGAAATGCCAGAGATTCAGAACTAGCCCCTGAGTACAGAAACACAAGTCGAATCACAATAACTGGAAGGGATCCCTGGAGATCCTGCTCAAATCTGGGCCAACCTGGAAGCTGTAGATCAGGATACTGATCAAAGCCTCACCCAGCTACGATCTGAAAATCTCTGAGGATGGAGGTTCATAGGTAGACTCACAGACTGCCATTTGCCATGAAAAAGAAGAGGAAGTGTTGCTACCCTGAGGAAACAGTTCCCGTGATGGCAAAGCACCAGTGTCCCTCTGGCACATCCCAGGGGATCCAACAGCACAACGGGAAAGCAGCCAGCAAGACGGTTAGGACAGTTGTATGTACATAGAGGAAGGAGACAAACTGATATTGAGGAATAATGCAAATAAAATGATTATGTCTTTAATGCACGTTTCAAAATTATGCATTTAATTGTTTCAATGGCAAGAAAGTAGGGTAGAAAAAAAGGAGAAGGATCAGCCTGGGAATGGAAGATCTGTGACCTTCTGGTTTGTGATTAATTTAGAATAATCTGGCTTTGGTGTTTTTAGTCAGGAGAAAGACAGAATGTACAGGCAATAAGTAATTCCTCCTAATTTGCAAATTTATAGGTAATTACAAATTAGAAAGCCTATCTAGAAAATAATATTGGAAAAATAAATATAAAAAAATTTCCATTTTGTGTATTTCAAAAAAATTGTTTTTTCCAAAATATCTTATAAAATTTATTGGGTTTCTAAATTTTTTATTTGTATTTTTTTCAGGGTTTTTTTTTCAAAATTTTGAATGCGTTTTTGTTACTTTTGACTTCATCTTCTTATCTTCCTTGTATTTGGCATTGTCTCACTGTGGATTTTTTTGTGGGGGAACTGAACGATGAAAAAAAGAAAATATCTGTGCTGATCTAAAACCTGTTCAAAATTCCACTGGGAAAATAAAATTTTTAAAAGGAGAAGATAAAACCCATCTGATCAGATGGAATCTAGACTCATGAAGAAGAACAGACAGGAAGAAACTTCTGGAGGCCAATGGACCCCTCTCTGAGCAGATTAGGTTGCTCTGGGCTTGGTCCAGCTGAGCTTCAAATGAAGGATCAGGAGTCCACAACTCCTCTCGGCTCCTCTTCCACTGATTGACTGTCATCTCCAGAATGAAATTATTTCCTAATATCTCACTGGAATTCCCAGCGTTGCAGCTTCTCTGTGTTGCCTCTTGTCCTCTCACTGGGCATCTCCCAGTAGAGTCTGGCTGTGCCTTCTCCCTTCCATTAGGGAGACAACAGTAAGATCTTATTTTTGTCTTCTCCAGGCTGGACAAACTCAGTCCTGTGAGCCCCTCCTTGTATGTAAAACATTCCAACCCGCCTTGGTGGCCTCTGCTGGACTTGCATCAGTGTATCAGCGTCTTTCTTGTACTAGGGGCAAGACTGGACATGGGGCTCCAAATATAGTCTCAAAAGTATCAAAGAGGAGAAGATTCACTTTCCTCAACTTGCTGTCTCCAGAATCACAAAATGATTTGTGTTGGAAGGGACCTCAGGAGATCATCTTGTCCAACTCCCCTGCTCAGGTAGTGTCAGCTAGAACAGGTTGCTCAGGACCTTGTCAAGTTTTTAATATCTGCAAGGATGGACCACTTTCACAGCAAAGAAGGTCCCTCTGAGCAGCAGCTATGCTCTACAATCCCAACTGTCTCAGCCGTTCATCATCAGAAAGGTGTTTGAGCCATTTTCCTGGCACTCCTGAGGACCTGCTCTAATAGGTTCATGTCAAAGGCCTTGCAAAGGGCTCAAAGCTCCTGTTAAAGTGTAAACTGTCCACTGCTTCCTTCCATGACAACACAGTCTTGTCACAAAAGCCAATCAGTCAGGTTAGTTTGGCACAATTTGCCCTTGGGAAATCCCTGTTTGTCTTTCACATGCCTGGATGGGAGGATTGCTCCATCACCTTCACAGGGACTGACATACAGTTCCCTGGTTTTCCCTTCAGAAATCTCCTCCAAATGACTTTTCAAAGACGATAGTGGCCTCTCATCCAGCTATCTCAGCACTCTTGGAGACATCCATCCCACCAGAACCCATGGTCTTGCATATGTCCAATTGACTTGGATGCTCCCTTTGCTGTGGGACACACTTCACTCCAGCACTCTGCAAGAAGGCTCAAGGACATGGGAAGCCCGAGGGCAAAACTTTCTAGTGAAAACTGAGGCAAGTAAGGTACAGAGTACCTCAACCTTTTCCATGTCCTTTGTCATCAGGTCCTCTGTGTGGTTAAGCCAGGGGATGCAGTTTCTCTGGCCTCTCTTCGCCCATGCACTCAGACAAGTCCATCCTGTTACCCCGCACGTGCCTCGCTAGTTCCTGCTCCAGCCAGGACAGCTCTGATGCAGTGTGCCAGCGTAGAGGGTCTACAAGTCCGTGTTAAAGATATTGCCCTGGATGTTGCGAGATTTTTTTCAGGGTGCTGGGGGGTAAAAGGGAAAAGCGCTGGAGAACCATGTGAGGTGTAGAGAGCCAAAACTGTCCGGCTTTTCTTTTGGTACCTACTTTCCAGGCACAGTTTAACCAGATGTTAAGAGATCGCCGAAGTGGAAAAGGTGACAGACTGAGTGCCATAGGTCCTGATAAAAGTGGCATACCGTTGAGGACGTGTGTTAAGGACACTTTACTGACACTAATTAGTTAGCAATGGCTCTACAAAATGATCAATGGAAAAGCAACAGGTCTCCTGCTTCCCGGGCTCTAGGGATTTACTGACTGATAATTCCCTTCAGAATCTAACCAAAGCCAACTAAGACACAGATGGCAAAAGACAGCCTGGAAAGCCCCCCCAGAGGACCTCACTGTAGAAACTGTTTGCCCCCAGTAGGAAGTCGGGGGCAAATTGTGAGAGAATATTTGTGTGTGGTCCAATGGTACATTTTGAATAGACCCATTCAGTCAGAGGAATACTCCTCTGTGCAAACTTTAGACACCTACATCTTGACATTCCGAGCTCATTTTCCAGACACAAATGGCTCTGGGCAGTGGGGAGTAGTGTGATTGTTAGGGTCTGTGTCATCATTCATCAGCCTTGAGGACATCTGCCTGAGGATGAAATGAGCTCTAGGTCCTGGATCCTTCTCAGTACAGGGAGTAGATGTTAATTGCCTGTATTATCAAAAGGGGAGGTGAAAACTTCATTTATTTCAATTAATCCCTCCTCTGAGCACCCAGATTGTTCCATACTGCCCAGCGCTGACCAGTGCAGTCAGTCCCAGTCCCAACATCAGCAGAAGCTCCTTCTCTGGGGCTCCCTGCAGTTCTTCAGCACAAACCCAGCTGCCGGCTCATTGCTGTGTGCATGGGTGACGTGCTTGCTCATGATTACGTGGCTCCATGCAGGCCATTTGTAGCCCTGGCTTCTTCCTAGAACTGCAGAGCTGGCCAGACTTCTACTGGCAGCTGGGGAGGAAATGGTGCTTCCACATCACTAGAAGTCCCATAGAAGAACATCCAACAAAAATAAGGGGCATCAGCCCTCTTGCTTCTTCCAGCTCACGCTCCAAGAGCCAGTTGTGGGCTATCTGCGCACACACAGAGAAATGTGCACATCATTAGAATATTTTTTAAAAGTCACCTCCATCAAAAGCAAAATAAAGGAAAAACATAAGGCCATATGCCCAGCCAGAATGGGACCAACATTTGGCGGCAGAATGGTCGCTCCAGAGCGCAGGCATGACTCCAGGCCATGCAGCAGCTGGCCTCTTACTCCACTGGGAAACTATCCTGGTTTTGTCTGGCAACCAGAGCCCTTGCACCCAGAGGTAGGCAGAGCTTTGTTTAGTTCTCTGAACAAAGAGACGGTCAAAGCAATTGGGTTGTTTTTATTGTGAGGCGAATGTTGACATAAGGACAACGGGCTCCTTACTGAGATTTCGTGTTATATTCGTATCATACCTTAGATAACATCTGAGTCTGAGCGGCTTCCTATTGTTCATAGAGACAGCTCCCTTTTTATAACCATGGAGCTACTTTCATTTTAATATCATATTTAAATTCCATGCTTTCAAAATAATTGCTTCAGTATCTGGCGTTGTCATTAAAGTAAGGTATTTCGGGTGTTTCCCCTGGGTCTGATCCAATTTTTTCCTGAGAAGTTTAGCAAGCGCCCCCAACCATACTGAGGCAGTTCACAAAGGAGCTTCAGTGCCTAAGAAATTTAGCAATTTGCTTCTTTTAAAATCCTAGCAGACAACTAGAGTAGATAAATGCTTTGCTCATGAAGTTCAACAGATAAAGACATTGTTCATTTTCATAACACTGGATTAAACTACCTCAGAAACCTTTAAGCACGGCCAAGAAAGAGCTAAGCATTAAAATAGCATTTAAATGTCAAATAAAGAAGCCGATACTCTTTATTTTGCCTTAGGAATAAAGTTGCTAGGCCCACAGCCCCTCAGACAGGGGATGTACAGCCCTCGAAGAGCAGCGCCCGGGCAGGGCAAAGGGCTGCTCCTTGTGGAGAACCCAAAGGCACTGGAGACAGATTTGCTGGAGGGAAAGTTGGCCCAAAGAAGCAAATCCAAACCCAGACCGATTTCAAACCCAGAGTGCTCCATCTGCTTCCTAGGTCCAAGCCAGGAGCAAGCTGCACCTGGGCAGGCAGAACGGCTGCGGGCTGGGCTCTGCTAGGACAAGGTGGGACCAGCACAGGGATGGGGTGGGCACTAGGATGCATTTCTCCTCACCACTCCATTCACCTGCACAAAAGCAAGAACTGTCTTGTATTACATGTCTTAAGCACAAGGGGACCATGACCCAAATGGAGGTATTCTGGTCCTGCTCTCAGAGAACTGCCATCGCTGACCTGAACCTGGCCCAGCCCAGGAGCAAGGTGAAATTCCCAAAGCAAATCAGAGCAGATAACAGATAAGCCATTGCCAGGTAAACATCTAAAGGATATTTTCTGATCATTGTGTCCTTGAATTTGCTGTGCCTGCCCTGACACTTGACGCGCAGCAGATGCCTTACCAACAGCAAAATCTGCTGGAAAATGGGTGAGTTGAACTGGCGCTGCAGCTGCCTGGGGGACTCAGATACTCACCCATCACTCCCTCTTGGTGGGAATGCTGAGGCTGCCATCATGCATATTCAGTGTCAGTGGGCTTTATGCTATATTCCTGAAAAATGTTCACTTTGAAAACTCTTCAGATCTTCTCTGATGCAGGAAAGCTCCTTAGCGGTTATCCAGCAGTCTGCAGACACTTCTGTTCTCACGACGGAAAAATCCTGGCTCTTGGCAGGACTTTCTCCCACAGCAAGTCTCCTTATGAGTCGCACAAAGTAAAGAAAATAAGAGTGGTGCTCCGTTTTTCTCTTTTGATCCTGCTTCTAGCTAGGAACAGGGCTTAATATCAGTTTTCCTTTCAAAACGAGCGCTGTTATGTTGCTAGTCACTGCTCTGTGTAGAGCACCACTCTCCCTGCTGAGGTTTTAATTTATCGTCTTTGCTGTGGGTGAAGTCACACCCACTTTGCTTGTTTATTTTCATGTGTTCTGCTCTCCCTTTTTTTAGCTTTTCTTATGAAGCAGGATTCACATCACTTGCTTTAAGCCTCTACATTGCAGCCATCCGAATGAGTCACCTACACACCCTGGAAAGTCACCAGGAGTAGACTTTCCCAAGAAGTGAGTCACTGCACCTACCAGTGAGTTCACTGGTAAGGGGAGTTCTGGGACTGGACAAAACCACCAATTTCATCCACCACTTACACAGCACGACTGGGGCATCCTCCAGTGTGCCTCTGTTGCCAGCACCTCCCCTGCAGAAGAGCAGAAAAAACAACAGCCGCCTTCCAGAGCTCTGCAATTGCACCACCGCTTTAACGTGCCAGCTGGGAGCCATGTACCAGGGAGGAGACACCCCCAGGGCCCCAGCCCCCCAACCATCCTTTGAGTCACAGCAAGGGAGGATCGAGCCAGGATTGCTGCCTTGAATGGGCTTCTCCCAGTCGTTCAGATCCAAATCTACCAGCAAACATTGGCCATGGGAAAACGCTGCAAGGCAGCAAAACTCGACCCACTGAGGAGGCTACAGAGTGCCAATACTGCTGCTCAGCCTGGAGTGTGGGTGGGCATTTGGCATGCTGGACCTTCACTCTGTCCCTCAACTTCTTTTGCTAGGCTCTTATTACATGGTATAAAAAGCCCAGTTGCTCCCTTCTCCATCATTCTCTCCTCATGCTGAGAGAGCCACAGTCACAGGATGCCCAGACATAGCCACCCCACTGGTCTTTCCATGGAAGGCAGGAGACTCCTGGCAGAACTTCCCCTTGGGTGGGGTGAGGCTGTGGCCAGCAAAACAAAGAGGATTCTGGCCCATGGAAGCAGGTTCCTGGATGGGGAAGGAATGATGTGTATGAACAGAGCTGGGCCACAGCTCTCATTGAGTTAGAAACTCTGTGACGCCCATGGACATGATCTCTTTCCTGATGTTGTGATAACGCTGTGATTCCAAATATATGTGACGCAAACACCACCGTTTGATTGGCGTTGATGCTTTCACAGAATCTGCTGTATCAGTCATCTCTGCTTTACACTTCCCCGCAGAGCCGCCACTGTCACCCTGCTGTGATGATGGCTTCACCCATGCCCTGTCCCAGGGCAGGGACAATGAGCGCTGCCACACTGTGTCGAGACACATTTAATGTCTGGCATTTGGTCTAGAGTCAGACTGGGCTTTTCCTTACCTCCTCTGCTGTCCCAAACTAAAGATGCTGCTCCCAGTTTCCGGAAAAGTTCATGGAAAGAGAAGAGCAGGGAGCAGGAAGGCAAGGCACAGTGCAGCAGACTTTGCTTGCACAAAGGTTCCTGCACCTCCTGAGTGCAGGAGTCTCAGAGCTACCTTGGTTCCACTGTGGAGCTCAGGTCCAGGTTTCAGTCCCACTGCAAGAAGAATTCATCTGATAAGAAAGGGATCAGAGGAAAGAAACAGCCCACCCGCCAGAGGCTCTGGGACATGCCATCCCATTGCGCTCTGCTTGCTTGTTCTTGTTGCAGATGTAATTGCCCCGGTGAAAACGTCCTGTTTGCTCCTGGTAGCTGTGCCGTGTGCGAGAGGCTGCGTTAAATGTTCAGGAACAATTTGTCAGTTTAGGTTTTCTTCCTAGTGCTGAATCCTCTCATTAACTTCTGCTTCACTGGAACTAGCTGAACCACTGACTTCTGTAATTACTGCATTTCATACTCTGCACCCGGAGTGGAAGGAAAATCATGCTAGTATTATTCAGGCAATTAAAGAGACGCTGGCTTATGCTTTGCACACTTGCCTATGCTCCTCAAAATTTCCAGCACAGAGTTTTCTTGCTTTAGAATTAAGAACACACCACAAGCCCAGTTTTGTTGCTCACTGCTGGACAGAAATGCAGTAAAATGCTTTTCTGGTTGTGCACACACAGAAAAGAGAGCAATAATCCAGGCAAGGAGAGGAGGCAGATGCGATGCCTTCCTGTTATACAGCTCCTCTGAAGGTACTACCTGCCGCTGGTTGTCCCAATACAGTGGGAAAATCTGCTTAGTTTTCTGTTATTGGCCCCAGGACTGTTGGACATGCTGTTTCCTGGGCTGCTATCACTGGGGTCTTGATTTGGCTTTGCAGTTGGGTAGAGGGTGGGAGAGCTTTGCAGTGAGGAGAGAAGAGGTGGTGGTGGGAATATCACACCGGAAACATGGTGAGGGGAGACTGAGCACTTGCACAGACCTGTCTAGGCCACCCTTCAAAGCCACAAAAGAGTATTTTTTAATAATGATTTTATTCCTGTAATTTAAGGGGTGCAAACCTACCTCAGAGGCCATTCGGGGTTTAGTTGGAGGCAGGAGAGCTTCTCTGCGGGAGGGGTGCTGGTTTGCCTCCACCAGAGGAAAAGCTTTTCTAAATCTCAGCTGACAGCAAAGCTCTGGGAAATATTCTCCTCAACTTCTTTTCCTACTGTTTCTTCAGACCTGCCTATGTGCAGCTTCCCCCGTTAATCTGCTGCCTCTGGAAATGAATGACCAGAGAAGACTGATCCGGTTCTGTCTCAGGTCAGACTTACAGATGAGTCACTGGAAACAAAAGTTACTAAGAAAGCAAGCATAGGAAGCATCTTCAATCTCTGTTTCCAAGTATGTCTCTCCGAGTGTCTCCATTTCTAGGATGCTTTCCAAGGTGCCTTCCTGGTGAGCCCTGGGCTGAGAGAGCCAGCCCACCCTGCCAGCCGTCTGCTTGTTGTGACTCCTTCTAGCAGTTCTGCCTGCAGGACTTTGGACATTTAGAACTGAACACTGTGGCTAGTCAGACCCTTCCCGGATCCACAGAGCTGTCATCCAGCTCTCCTGGGACTCCTGGGTCACCTCTCAGCTCCCATGGTGGAGAGCATGCCCCTTTGGATCCCAAACAGGCTGTGATGGAAAACAGGCAGCTTTCATTCAGGTCTAACCTCCAAGGAGACACACATGTTCATGGTTTTCCTTTGGTTTGTGTTTTCTCTTGTTGAAACCTGCAGAAACGGTGTGCAAATGAGACTGCTAAGAACCAGCTTGCTGTTCATTTGGACACTCAAGTAATGGACCCGTGAACCTGTAATAACAAACCAGAGGGTTAAGAACCCGTGGAAACTGCTTTGTCAGCATCCTCTTCTGAAATAATTTTTTATGACTCTAGCAGACATTCTGACATAGTCACACAGAAACCCCAGCCTGCAGCTAGCCATGCCCTTGCCAGAGTCCTGCTCTGTTTCGAGGGATCACAGGAATGGGTATTTCACAACGACAAGGAATTGCACAGGGCACTGCCCGAGAGGGATGGAGATATATCATCAGGGTGGGCAACTCCAGAGATATTCTCACCTTCAGCTCCTGTGAAATCTATGGATATATGAACAAGAGAAGAGTCAAGACAACGTTGCTGTTAGACAAGGGCTGTGCTCCCGCGCTGGGTGTGGCAGGATCACTTCCCTGCGCAGGCAGGGCGCTGTCCCTTCGGATGTGTTAGAGAATGGAAGGGATGGGGACGGACAGATTATGCCATCAGCTGTAGAAACCACCTGTGCTTGCCTAAGAAAACCTTCCTCTGAGGAGCGATTAGCAAGAACATGCAAATGTCTGTTTTGTGTTATGTGATCATTAGAACTAGAACAAGACTTAACGAAGTGTGGAAATGACGCTGCCAGCAACTGACAGGTCTCTGCGGCACCAAATGCTGCTGCAGGGAAAGCGGCGTTCCCACAATGACAAAGCAGATTGAGAGACTTCTGTGAGACAGGTGATGTTGTTCTGTATTCCACTGGATTTCTAATAAGCCAGTTACACTTTTGTATTTGCAGTTCTTGATGTTTACCCTAAACATTTGCTCCTTGAGGTGACCTGTCAGCCTCTAGAAGAGATCTTCAATGAGCAAAGCAAACATCCTCTGGAAGAAGGAAGGGGCTGCTCTTCCAGGATGGATCCCTGGGGCATCAAATGGATCTCAGCAACACAAACTGCAGTTCTTAGCAAAAAGCTGTAGCTTGAGCATCAGAAGCCTCTCATGATTGTGAGCTTCTCTCTAGTCCTTGGAAGAGGAGAAGCTGCCAGAGAAGTGAAGGAGAGCATGGGATGGGTCTGCTATTCCTTGTCCACCCAACACAGTGCTAGAGATAGCTAAGGGATGAAGTAACCGATAAACACTGAAAATAGCGGTTTTAGCTCAAAACAATTCCTCCATGTCAGGATAGATCTCAATTTTTGTATTGATCATCTATAGAAGAGCTGGAAAAAAA
>VZTO01015051.1:0-10124 GCA_013400615.1 Syrrhaptes paradoxus
CCTCTGCTTAACCCACGACATTGCCTAAAACTAATTATACTGCTTCTTTGACGATATTTTGCAGACCGTATGTGTAAACAATTGTCACAACTTTTTTTTTTTTTTTTTTTTTTGTAAAATTAGGAAAATATTTGATCACCATGGTCGATTTCATAGCTGTTACAGTTGAAGTTCAGCTTTCTTGAATACAGGTGGCCTGGCTGAAAGCATTAATTTGAACTAGTGGAAGAGCTGGAACCCCAGTTTCCATTTTTTGCTGGCAGCCCTACCAGGAGAGCTGAGGTAAAGGGCTTTTTTTCAGCCTGGAGGGGAGACATCTTCAGGGAGGTCTAATAGCATCCTGCTAGTACCTATGGGGAGGTTATAAAAAAGATAGAACTAGATTCTTCTCAGTTCTGCATAGCAGGCGAACAAGGCAAAACAGCATAAATTGAATCAAGAGATTCAGAGTAGATATAAGGAAAAGCTGTTAGGACAGTCAAGCATGGGAGCAGGTTGCCCAGAGAGGTTGTGCAGTCTCCATCCTTGGAGTTTTCAACACCCAGCTGGATTAAGTCCATCTGACCATTAGCTGAACTGGTTTTGAGCAGGGTGTTGGATGAGATATTTGCTGAAGTACCTTTGAATGTGAATTATCTGGTGATTCTATGATTATGAGAATGGAAATCTTAATTTGTTTCAGTCGTTTTAAATTTCTGCCTGATCTGGCACAGCAGGTATTTAAACTTACATTTACATATGAAAAACCCAAATATTAAGGTTAGTCTGAAATATGGCCTAAGCAAAACTCAAAAAAGTAACATGTTTTGTCACTTGAAATCCTTAGCTCCGAACATTTCATCTTAAACCAAGGATACTGTCATTTTTAAATCTGGAATACATTTCTTGGCTTCCAGAAAATCCCAAGCTGATAATAGGACTTGCACAGGATGCAATATGTGAAGGTAAGTGCTCCTTTCTAAATACCTGAAGAATAGCTATAGCAGAGGAAAGGGGTACTTGAGAACACCACTGTAGATTGGTTAACTTCCTAATCAATTTGAGATAGAAGAGCTCATGTCTTATCTATGGTCATCTTTCCAAAAGAAACACTTTAATATGGAGAAAGTCCTGTTCACCTCTCATTAGTTTGTATTTTGCATTTTGGTTTTCATGTTAAGCAGGTCCTAAAGAAGCCTACTGATGACTTTTGTTTTGAGGTTAACAACAAAAAATGTAGAACGTATAGGAAGAAAATAAATACATATTTAAATATTATTCAGCTGTAATGACCCATAAGTATGAATTAAATTTTCTGTGAATACAGTTGTCAAGATGGGGAAAAGCATAGTCCTAACTCTTCCTCTCAAAAATCAAAATTTTGGCCCAATTCAGAAAAAGATAAGACAGAACATACTATGTGAGAGAGAGGAAAAAGTTATTCATAACATGAATATCTACTGATTAGAGAGATGCAAGATGGAGTCCAGCAGTTAAGAATCTTTATGACAGTGTAACAATGTTTCACTGTGACCGACCCCTCCATAATGGAGGAAGACTCAGAGAAGGGCAAAAATAGTGAGCTCAGGGAAGAATGTAAAGAATGATCACCAATTATTTTAAGGAGAGCTGCATTTTTAGGGGGACTGGAGAGCAACCTTTGTGTTAGATATTCAGCTGTACTAGGGAGTCATTAGGTTGTATAAACAGCTTTCTCTGAAATAATTAGTGGAGAGTAATGTCTTTCTGAGTTAGCCAGAGCAACATCAGGGAAGAAAGTATACATGTGGCTCAATCTAACATTAAATTTCAAATTAGGCCAGCTAATAAAATGAACTTTGAAGAGAGCAATGGGCTTGACCTGGCTTCAACTCTCGTATTCCTTCCCAGTGACTGGGCACACCCAGCATTGTAATGGCAAGTGTATAGAGGTTGGCGATGGGAATCATGTTTGCGTGGTGGTTCAAATGCAAACTGCAGTAGCTATATTGTGCTTGTGTTGTGATTTCAGTATACTGCTGTATCACTACTAAATCAAAATCCCATACAATGACAATTGTATCAAGTAAGTAAATTTGACAATAAACTTTAAACCCTCCTTATGTGGGTATTGGGCTCTGACATTCACCCACTACCACTCCATTTTACATAATATTGGAATAAAAAAAATTTCCAGCACTTACAGTACTTCATGGAATCACAATAAAAATTAAATTTTGAAGAAATGCACAAAATCTTAGATATGTTGGTATGTGTGTGAGCATCACATTGTGCAGAACACAGTAAAGTCAACAAAGACTATGTGGTGAGATATTTCCTTCTTATATTGGGGAAGGAAGAGATTATGGTGGGTCTGCAATCTGAGAGTTAAACTCGTGTCTTATACTATATATATAGAGATGTTTATGTCCTTGAAACAGGTAATTGAAATCAACTTCCAGATAGAGGGTTTTTTGTGTTGTTGTGGGTTTTGGTTTTGTTTTTAAATAGTAACATGGAAAGAAGTCTTCAGAGAAAGTACTAACATGACTGTGTTCAGAACAAAATCTATTCACATCAGTTTTACAAGAATTCATAACCAGGAATTAAAAAAATATATATATTTCACTGGAATCTTTCCTATCTGTCACCTCTTAATGGGTTAAATGCCCTGTTTGGTGTGCCACTAGCTTAAAAATGATTTTAAACTGTCTTCAGTGAGCTATCTTTCACAATGTGTGACAAATTCAGTTACTGGTAAAAGATGGAAAGATACTGAAATTGCCTTTTTCTATTTAGAATTAATACATGAAAAATTGCTTTGTCTAGCTTATGAATATTAAAATCTACTAGATGAAAAAATAGCTTCTTGTTATTAGTCATGATGTTAATGTTCTTATTTTTAATCTTCCTGAAGTAGTATGTCGTTTATCTTTCCACAAGGATGGAAAATAGTTCTCTCATTTTCCAATACTTCTTCTTGTATTTTTCTCTAGTACTTAAAGCTTAGCTATATGCTTCCCTTTTAATTAAATGTGTATTAGACCTATGGAAAAAAAATAATGTATTAGCCTGACAATATTTTTCAGTGCTTTCCATTTACATGTTTCAAGGAAAAGAAAAAAACAAACCACAACTCACCATCCCCCAGCAGCTCCCTGGAGTCTTCCACAAGAAAGATTCCCTTCCCCCAACTGTCCCTTTACATGTTTTCACTCATGAGTAAAATTTATTACATTTTTCATTGTATTATGATAATGACAGATTATTTTATTTCTAGGAAATTATGTCAGGAGTTTAAAAAGAGGACTCCCCTGTCCCCTCACCACCACCCCCCACCCANAAAAGAATAACCAGCATTATTTTTTCATCTCAGTAGACCTATACTAAATCATTGTTAATGATGCAGCCATACACTATAAGGAATTAGAAGAAACAGCACATTTCTATTGGGGATTGCATAAGGAAAAAATATTACATAAATGAGAAGGAAGGAAGAGCTAGGTCTCCAAGTTATTGCACAGTTAGTTTTGAAGTGTCTTAATTAAAATTGTAGATAAATAGCTATTTCCTCTGTGATGACTGTAAAGATTAAATAATAAGATACACTTGTAAACTGTACTTGTATCGTCTTTTACAAATAGAAAGTTTCTTCTGACACTTTGAGAGCAGAACTACATAATTAACACTGTTCAGTCTGGACTGTCAGACTTCCATATCCCCCCCTCCACTATTTGGTGGCTTCTGACTCCTTTGTATTTCCAGGTAAGTGGACTTCTGGGGTGGCATTTCTGCTATCTAGTCCGGTTTTCACCTGTAAGCTTAAATGCAACATTCAACACTGCTATAGTAGCAACTAAAGCTCTTTCCTAGTAGATCAGCATGACCATTCCACTTGGATCTGATGCCCAAAGCAATTTTGACTGAAATGACTTGTCATTTCCTCTCAAATCCTATTAAATTTCCACAAAATACTTTTGCTTTTCTTGTTTTGTTAAACTGCATTTATCTCAGCTAACCTCAGTCTTGTGATGAAGAGACATTTTCCTCTTTCTGTCTTTTTTTTTAAACCCAAATAAGATGTCTTTCATTCAGTTCACTAAAGGGAGGTGTTGGCTTTTTTTTACATGTCTTTGTTTACTCTGGAGGAGAATGGGCATCCTGTAGAGCTGGTCCTTTAAATCCGTTAGCAGCAGTACTTTGTGTGTAGTAAGGAGGAAAACCATGAAAGACGGACATCATCACAGCAGTCAAGATCTGTGTAGCAGGAAACAGAAGCAAGAAGCACTACAGTACTTTCATCCCATGTTTACCTCCTGCTATTTCACATGCTGCGGATGCTGACAATTGCAAGAAGATAGAGTAATGGATGTTGTTCGGTACAGTTTGACTGTGGCTGGGAGGAAGTAAGTGGAATACTAACTTCAGTACAGGAAACTTCTGTGGTTTGGGGCTCTGTAAATGGTGAAGACAAACGTTGCTTCTAGATTTCAAATCAAACTTTGCACACAACCCTCTAAAACATGGGGTCTAACAGAATTGAAATGCCAGGGCACTGCTATCTTGGGCTGAGGAAGTTTTATTCAAGGAGCGAAAAAGTCCTTAAGGTTACTTTCCTTTTTCACTGTTATTTTCCACTGTTATTTTCCATTATCACTGTTATCATTAGTACTGATTTTGGCACCCATATCCTGTTGTTCTGTAACAGAAATGTTGCTACTTTTATCATCTTGGTTGTATGCTGATAGAAGAAATGATTGTGTGTCCCTCTTTTTCATGCTTGCCATCATTCTGCTTACTGACATAGGTAATTATGCATAACAGGGAAGCTGTGATGGCCTAAGGGTAAAAGCAAGGTCTCCTAGGAGGGGATAAACTATCTATTAACTGCTTGCCATAATGTGCAAAAACCAGAAGAGTTTGTACATAAATGAAGCACTTCTTCAAGAAAACTTAAATATCTGATGTGGCCTACTTATAGCAAGGAGGGGCTTATTTGATCAACACACATACATTAGAGTATCTAATAAACTACCTGGTGTTCCATGAAGCCTAAACATTTTGTATATATGTACTGGGTTTGCGTGGCAAGTGGTTGTGGGGCAGGGGGGCTGCAGGGATAGCTCCTGTGGGAAGACATATAATGGAAAGGAAGAAAACAGAAAATTGGTTTCCCCTTTTAATTCTAAGCTTAAGTAATACTGGAGTATTTTCCCAATTACTAGTTTGTAAGTGAAATTCATGTTTGAAATCCAGCAACTCTAATGTTCAGATAGTGCTGTATTGCCAGTTATCTATTATTGTTCAAGGTAATCTTTCTTTTTTAATTGTAACTCTTAGATTTCTATTAGTGTTTGTACTGTTATTTGTACCTGAGTAGGCAGGATGTAGGATGAGCACAGTTTTATAATATTCCTTTTCCCTTTGACCAGAACAACTGTGAAATTTTTCATTTAATCAAAAACTTTTCATTTCATCAGTATGAAAAGTCTTTGCAGTATCCAAGGTCAGGACTTCACATAGTTCAGTGGCATTTTACCTAAAATATGGCTCGCCCTTTCTCTAGCTGCTGAGTAATAAAGTCTATTTGCATCAACATACTCTAGTGCCAGACAGTGAATAAGGAGGATGATACCAGTGTTGTGGTTGGTGGTGGTCATCGAAAGTTTCTTAATAAAGAAAATAAACTAGAAAAGTAGTAAAACAGTTTAAAATTTCAGCTACACCCAAAATGTTAATTTAGAGTGCCCATAGCACTGGAGGAATCCAAAAGGAGAAAATTAACTAGATGCTATTCTATTGACATTTTCCCTTCTAATTCAAAATGGTGGTATCAGGTGTTATAGATTTAAATGCTGTAATATGATTTACCATTCTTTCCAGTTAGATTGCATCATTGAGAAGATTTCTAAGAAACTCAGTGTAGTAATTCTTTCTCCTCCAACTCACCCCCCCCTCAGCCCCACTCCCCACCACCCGACACTCCCCATCCCCCCCCCTCCACCCCCTCCACCTTCCCTCCTACCTCCCCCCNGATAATTGCAATAAAATGCTATTCATGTATTTCATTTTCCTTTATAATTTTAGACAATGTATGGAACTGATTCTTAGATGTTTCCTTTTTCAGTGCTCCCAAGACCATCATTTTACTTCTTTGTGTGAGCAGTTTGGCCTCTGTCTTCTCATCAACAATACCTCCAGAACAGGTATTTTAGTGATTTTTAACTATTAAGTTATACTTCTCTCTTTGTGCAGAAATAATACACTTTACCTTTTTCCTTAAAGTTTAACAAAGCTATTTAGTTCAGAGTTCTGTCAGCTCCCTTTGTCTTCTCAAGTGAGATGTTGGTGAGGGCAGTGACATTGTGCTTTTCGGACTGATGCAGCACGTCAGAGCCCTGAGAGGTCAGACTGCTGTGAAATCAGCTAGGTAATGAGAAACAGCTGTGAGAAGCCCCTCTAGGGCCCTCCCTCAGCCTGGGAACAGCACTATAAACTCAGACTCTTGTATAAGCTCTGCTGCATTGTCCTTTGCTGGTCCTGCCCTTTCCAGCTTAGCTTTCTGGCTTGACCTTGGACTTGCCTTGTCACATAGGCTTGCCTGGCAATCTGAGGATAGTTGGCTGGTCCTGCTTATCATCACTGGTTCCTCTCTTCTCTTTCAGAAACTATGGGACTGAAGTGTTTGCAGGTAAGGTTGCAGCCTGGCGTTCACCCTTTGCTTCTGGTTTGTTGTCCCCAAGAGAGCAGCTGTCTCCTGCTGCTCCCTGGTACACTGCTTTAGGAGCTAGTGTGGCGGTTTGAACCTTGAAGGTGTCATGGCTACAGCTGCAGGTGACACTTCTCCAATAAATCACTTGATTGAGCTTTTCATGGAAGAAAATATTACTATGCTTCAAAAACTAAAGATTTACGCTCTTTAATTAGACAGGTTTTCCTGTTGTTCTAGCAGTTTGGAACTTTTTCATATTGAACACATAGATTAGAAATAAATTGAGTATTTGACATGGAATTTCATTAATATATTGTAGAATGGCATTAATATTTTCATATACCTGCTGGGAATACCCAAAATACTATAACTTAGTACACTGTTTACCTTTTCTACAGCTGTTTCCACAGCAGTGATTCAGGGGTGGCTTATGTTCAACTAGCGTTCCTCTGCCTTTCTAGCTTCATGCAAAGTCCTGAACCACTGCTACTGGGTTTCTAATCACCACACATAAATTGTATTCTGTTGAAGTCCATACTGCTTCTGTTACTTCAGTCATTGTCCTGTCCATGTCTTTTCTATAGAAACCGTTAATCAAGAGTTGTACTGAATTCAGCTTTTCAGGGAAGTTTAATGAAAGGATTACTACTTTCTTGACCCAGATTGCACTGGGTCATGAGTAAAACGTTAAAAGTTCTTCATTGCTATGAAGGCTGAGGTGAACTTGCACAAAAACAGAACTTGGACCTTTCAGGATGGGAGATCTTTAAAGTCAAAACCAAATGTGGGTTAGCTGCCTCCACAGCTGGGCTATGCTTTGACTGGTGTTTCTAGGATTATGGTTTTAGATTTTACTAAAATACACTTTGTTAAGACATTTTGGGTTTTTTTTGGTCTTATTGAATAAAACGTCATTTTTCTTTTTTGAGGTTTTATGAGGTAATCATCTGCAACCAGGTCAGCAACAGTGTTGTCAGTCTGTCAGCACAGTCTGGCTAGATTCTGTTTTAGCATTTTCTCCACTCTCTGGGTAGTTTTGCTGAAGGAAGTGAATGCTGGAATACCTTCTCTCTGTCTTTAAATTCATGTGGCACTCTTTGTGCTTTTAGATTTGTTGAAGTGTAGTGACTGCAATCACTGAAATGAATTTCAATTAAGTATATACAAAGGGGCTTCCCTGCAACTGAGCTTTTTGCCTTGCAAACTTCACAAGAGAGTTTGCCTGAATGACTGGTGCACGTACAATTGCTATTGCTTAAGTACAGCAAGTTGCAAGTGTTTCTTGATATATCTTTTTTTTTCACTATATTTTTCCACTCTTCACCAACGCATTTTGCCTGGAATATGTTATTTCCATAGAAAAGCACGTTCTAAGAGTAGTAATTCATAACAACATGTAAGAAGAGATGTGTTTTTCCATATACCAACTGTTATGATACTATATTTGGTTACGTATGTAGAATTTAAACACTTTTATTTTGCACTCGGAACTTGCATACAACGTCACATGTGGTTAGTATGTGACTAATTTATAATTTGCTTTTTGATTGGACATATCAAACATGAAATGCATTCAGCAACATCCTAGCTTCCAAATTCATATCCTGTNGCGCAGTGATCCAGTGGTGAAATTATAACAGCCTTTTTGTATGACTGCATTCAATACTTGTGGAACCACAAGATACATCTCCTGGATTAGGATCTTGGATGTGACACTTTTGAAAACAAATCCCATATTTACTTAAATCTCTTGTACAGTGATCCATATATTTAGGGAAAATTCATCTCAGTACACTTAAGGCAGAAAAAGTTGGCATTCAACGCACAGTAACATTTGTAAGTGCTAACAAATATTAGGTTTATGCTTGATTTTGTTTGATTTTTGGCCAATGCTTCATCTTCTTCAAGCAACAAAGCACTTTAACTGCCATAATATATTTTTGCCTAGCTCTGTGATCTCCCAGTGTTAATCTCTTATTCAGATCGTTTCTTTTTTTTATCGAATCCTAGGCCCTGTTAATTTAGTTCTGTCTTTCCAAGCTGTAATGACTGAGCAGTCAAAATCTGTGACTGCACAATCTACCAAAGCAATTTGCTCCTTCATTAAGCTCTGCCTGGCCACTACTGTCATATTTTCCCTACCTGTAGGCCAGAAAGTATGACTTTTGCTATGACCAGTAAAAGGCCACGGGTTTTATATTGGCCTGATAGTGAAGGTTTCAGGACTAGTCTGGTCTTGCCTTGGCCTGAGCAGCTTTTATCTGGTTTTAGTGGTTCTCTATTGGTCTAGTGATTAATGCCAAGCTTGTTCTAGTTAGAGCCTGTGAATAGCCTTCACTGTAGAGGTCTGACAGACCCAGGTATTCATTCATTGCCTAAGTAGCAATAGCTGGTATGGCAAATAAAGCCAAGGGAGGCTGAAGCGCAAATTTCAAACTTTGGTTGGGAACCAGGGAAAGAAGCAGACTGTGGTAAGAAAACATGTAAAAATAGCCCCAGTAGAATGCCAGTATTGAGACAGAATGGATCCTGTACATAGACCTAAACCGAAACCCTAATTGGAAATAACTGGGGATGATGATGACCTCCTACAACATTGTTTTCCCCATCACCTCTTTGCTTGATGGAGGTTAGTGCCATCAACCTTGTGACCCAAGAGACACGTGAACTGTGAGCATAACACCAAAGAAAACAGTAGATATTAAGTGTTGAATAACAATTCTAATGAG
This sequence comes from Syrrhaptes paradoxus, assembly GCA_013400615.1. Classification (NCBI taxonomy): domain Eukaryota; kingdom Metazoa; phylum Chordata; class Aves; order Pterocliformes; family Pteroclidae; genus Syrrhaptes; species Syrrhaptes paradoxus. The sequence continues at coordinate 9,400 of VZTO01015051.1, forward strand.
ATCACTAGTAAAGCTTTTCTGTATGAGTTTGGACTATGAGCTAGTGTTACTGTAGTTAGCTTAATCAGTTGGTTGTATTTTAAACAGTCTGTTAAGATTATTAACAAGCTAAAAATAAATTATTGGCTCTGTATGTAACATAATGTTCTTTTTTGGTCAAAACAATTCTTTAAGTATAACATACCCATAACAGGCACTATCACATCTGCATCAGAACTGAGAAGACCTATTTCACCTTTCATCCTTTCTTTTCATTTCATCCTTTCACTATTCCTGAAAAAACAATTAATCTGCAAGACCTGTCCATACTGACTTCTGCCTATTGAAGTTACAATTTATTATGTAGCACATCCATAAAGGAGAACGGACTGTAAGAACATTTTAAACTGTAAAGCACTTATTGTTGGTTTATGAAATCCCTGAAATAAAAGTTATGTCTTCTATGAGATCAAATCAGAATGCTGATTGTCTGTCATTTGATATATTTTTTCATCATAAGCATAATTTACATCTTCTGTCAACTGGAGGCATAAGTGACAGCACTAAAAATCAAGTACCGACCTNTGGGTTATGAAAGGTAGTTCCATCATTATGCAGACTAGCAGAAGTCAGAAAGCCAGGAGTCAGTGTGTGTAGCTCTTGTGAATATTAAGATGTTTTCTTACTATTTTCTTAGTGTCTTCTTAACACTTTATGCTTTAAAATATTCGCTGTTGGCTTCCTAA
>VZTO01015052.1:7100-25317 GCA_013400615.1 Syrrhaptes paradoxus
AGTTCAGTAGGCTTCTGAAGAGATACAGATAGTCCTTATACGTTGGTACTTTCCATCTCCTTGTACGAACCTCTCCAGCTTCACCTGAGTCTTCTGATCCAGAAGTTTCTTTTCCAAAAAAATCCTGAAAAGACACGATGTTTTACAAAAACACTGCATATGTAACTACCTGACTCAAGCCAAAACACAACGTAAAGAGCACAAAGCATCCAGCTCCTTTCAAATATCTCTAAAGCACTTCTCCTTCCAGTAGTCTGTTATTTATGAAACTCGATTGGCATCCTGCTGCAAAGTACTAAAAAGCTTTAAAATCCTCCCTCAATGCAAACATCCAGTAAAAATTTAAGTGTCCAAAAATTTGTTAACCTGGAAGAAAGCTGGATGACCTTAATCACAACCTACTTCGTTACAGACAACCTGAGCAAACAACAACTGCAGAGAACAGAAGTAAATTTTTTCATTCAGCACAAGAGGCACATCCTCATTATTCTGAGCAGATATAGGGAGCAGAGGCTAATAAAAACTGGTCCACAATTCAAAACGGACAGTAGTGTTTTTGCATCTTTGGGGCCTTCCCCTATTTACTGGCTAGATCGTCAAGAACTGGAATGTATACTCTAGGAATCTAGATGAAATAGATACGTTTAAATATTTTACCTTTGAAAATGGGATTGGCTTGGAGAAGATTCTGATTAATCCCTGATGCACTGAAACAAAAAATAAATTGCCTGAACAGACTTAAAAAGGCACAGCATTCACATATTAGCAACTAATTAAATCAGTCTTCTATTTTCTATATTCTATCAAGATGAGGGAGAAGCGAAAGAATAGATTTTTCTTTAATGACAAACACAGCCAAAACCAGAGCCATAACTCTAGGGTGTTTCACAGGGAATCAGTTGTGAACCTGCTTCTTACTACTTTTCTCAGTACTGCTTTATTTTTCCCGAAGTCTGAATGCAGTGACGATCAAGTCATTGCCCAAAATGCCCATACTGAAAAAGGCAAAAAACTCTCAACGACTCTCACAGACACGGACTTAGCATCCCCACTCCGGCATGGTGCTTTGGGTGCACACCACATCCCAAATCAAGAACATGGAACACAATCAAAGTGCCACAGCAATAGAGAAAAGCCATTGTAAATAACTGAAATAAACTTAAAATAATTTCTGAAAGTCATTATAATGAGAGGTCAGCATGCCGTAGACTACTGGAATTGTCAGCTACTGGTGCTGATACGTTAATTATTAAATTTGCAGGACTGTATCTGACTCACTGCATATTTGGAATTTTCATTTTTACTAAGTACAAGTTCCAGAGCATAAAAAGAGCAATTCTAATAGAGATGACGCTCACCCTACCTTCTGTGATATTTTGTAGAGCTAACTGAAAGAATATTGAACAGATTCTTGTACATGTTTTTCTGTGAAATCCCTTTCTCCTTCAGAGCTGGAACATAAGCCTTCTGCTTAAACAGATTTTCTCAAACACATATTCTCCTGCTCTTGGTGATAGCCACGCGTCATCCAAAACAGTCGTTAAATTTATTCACTAACTGGTTTAACAATGGATACTGAGAAATAACATGAGAACCCTAAAACCCCATTACTAGAGAATGGGAAAAGCTCCATCTTTGACCCAAAATAGCTATTTCACCTCTCTCTCTTAGAGCCAGTTACTCAATTTAAGAAAAAAAAACAAACAAACCCAAACAAAAAACCCCAAACAAAACAACCCACAACCCCCCAAAAAAACCACAATAAAAAGTTAATATCAATGACTCACCCACAGTGCTAATAAAACTCCACAGAACCGGCCCTTTTCCTGAGAGGGCCAGAAATACCTTTATTATAGATCTGCAACACACCAGCTGCATTTTCTCACTGTATTGTGGAAAGCTATTGATCTGCAGCACAACTAGATGTTCAAGAACCGGAGTGTATACTTCAGGAATCTAGAAGTAAAAACAAAAAAATTGATCAGGCGAACACAATGATTATAACTCAGTATCAATGTGAAGAATTATACTAAATTATTTCAGTAAGATACTTATTTACAAGAGTTTACATCATGACCTGCTATGAGAGCAATAAAAAAAAAACTTAGAAAGTAAATACATCTCAGACATTAAAACAAACAAACAAACAAACAAAAAAACCCACACAACCCAAACAAAATGAACAGAATAAGAAAATTTCCTGGAACTCATTATGGAAAGTAGCTCCTGAATAGTGGAACCAGTCCTAAGGTTATTAGAAAAGTACCAATTTAATTAAACAATAACACAGTAGTATAATCAGTTCATCCTTAAAAATCTCAAAAAATAATGTGAAAGTCTTTTCTCTACCCCAACCTTACTTCCCAGCCCCAACTAGGCTCTAGAAAGCTGTAACTGGAATACAGACAGCATAGCATCAGAGGAAAAATAAAGTATCACCATCAGAGCACAGGCTAAGTATCAGTACCAAAAGAAAAAGAGGCAATAGAGTGGTACAAATCATACTGAAAAAAGGGTACGGCTAGGTCCAAATCAATAGTTTTTCCTAAAATAAATACAAATCTATTTATATTTGGCTATCATGGTTTTTATTACAATGCACTGTAGCATTTATTTAGTATATTCTGTGTAATTTCTTTATTCAAGTAAAATCTAATAAAGTATTTCTCTGGTATTCTTCCCATCCCCTAGGAGCTAGAACTCATCATATTTAAGATAAAAAAAAAAATCTTCTATCACAGGTGAGTTCACAGCTACTACTTTCTTATATCCCTAGCTGCATTAAAAAAAAAAAAAAGAAAAAAAAAAGTGGTACTTCAAATACCCCACTTACTGTATCTATATGGAATATCACACTTGCAATGGACTGGAGGAAACTTGGTAGCTGATACAGGTGGTCATCTATTGTTTCTGCTTCTGTGAGGTACATTTGCTTACAACGCTGAAGGAGCTCAACATACATGTCATCAACCTCCTTAGAACGTATAGCTTTACAGGGCTTAGAGAGAAAACAAAATACTGATTCAGCAGCTTTATACAGGCAAGCAAACACATGCTTTAGTGCTAAAACACAGCCAAGTCTTCACTGAACCACAGTAAGAACAATCTTTTATTTTTTTCCTTAAGGCATCAGAATAAACTAACTTTAAGTATACTACTTGCTACATGTATGAGAAACACGGTATCTGCAATGAACTAAAATAATAGTTCAACAACACAGGGGAATTTACTGTAAGAGTACTTGAACTTCCAGGGACACGGTTTGAAATCCATCCTGAAAAGCATGGTGTTTGGCTGTAAATATCTTAAATATGGCATTACAGATGCCAATATTTGTTTATATTTTGACCTAGCTGCACGAAAGCAGTAAGTGGCTTATTTAATATGGTTTAACTAATTATCATTCACAGGATACTGCTGTTAACATTGAACACAGCAGCCCAAATGCTGAACTGCTATTGTGCTGTGACCTGTACAGAGGATCAAGACTACTCCTGAACTAATGAGCAAGAGGAAAGCATTGCAAGCAGTACTAGAGGGTATGGAATAATGCTTATAGATTTCTACAGGATGATTTGTCAATCACAGCATTCAGCATAAACAAGGTCAAAAAGCAAACTTGGTGGGAAAGGAACCAGGTCGCAGGTAAGAACCGCAGGAGGGGACTGGCCATGGCAAAAGAACGGACTCGTGTAGGTAAGACAAGACAAGAGTTAGGCAAAAGGTTGAATCTAGTCTGCCTAAAAACGTGTTTACTATTCACTCTAAAGCAGACAGAGCTAGTGAGGTATTGGCTGTTCCTAAGCCATTAAGCACATCCTGAAGTGTTGTGACAACTGTGTATGAAGCCTCTGGTTTTTCCACTTCAGAACTAGTGCACAAGCAGAAGTAACCACAACCCTCAATGCTGCAAGTGCTCCCACTACATTCAGCATGCATTGTAATAATTTTTAACCACGGTGTATTTTACAGTGTAGCTAATTAAGTCCAACGCTTAATCTAGAAACAGGAGCATTTACAGAAGCTGTGTACAATTGTAAAGCTAACAGTATCCGAATCCTGGCTTTAAATCCATTCAGTACACTGCTTTATCAGAAAAAGAGTTTCCTGCACATACTGCTGCAAAAAGCCCATATCCACGAATGGCAATGGACAAGTCTTTGTTGCTTGAATCCATNACAATTATCATTTACTAAACAGACTCACTGAACTTCCAAGCACCAAAATATCCCCACTATCTCACAAAATGTGACTTTGCTTTAGTCTCAGAGGTCCCAGTGAAGCCCCAATACCTGCTTGAGGAACGAATCTAACGCAGAAAGACTGGCTTTCTTCAGCTCCTGATTTGTGTGGCCACACCACTTGCACATGGTTTCAAAGAGGGAGACGTAGTTGTCCAGGAGCAAGGCACCAAACTGAGCAGCATGCCGGCTGAATAACTGTAAACCAGCTGCAATTTAAAAACAATTCTCATTAAAATGCAGACTTATTCCACTTTCCAAAACCATAAAGTCCACACGAGGACTGCAGGTAGGGATACCTACCATGACTGGAGGGTATAAAGCGCATTCTTCTAGCCACTACACTACCAGTATCCAAACATCAAAACTTAAGCATAAAAACAACCTTCCAAAATCCTCTTTTTTATTGTACACCATTACGGCAAGCATAGCTGTGCCCTGAAGTAATTTGCATTAACAGTTAAAAAGCAAGAGAATCTACTGTTACAAGTAACAATACTTGACTGCACAATTCATGGGGATTTGGATTCTGTGACCAGGACCTGTGCTCAAGTCCCCTCGTCCACCAAAGGGTGATGCAGACAAATAAAGAATTCAAAATACAGGTAATTTCACAATCTCAAATAAAAGCATAAATGAAATTTTAAAATCCGTAATGTTTTTTTTTTTACATGCTATTGTTAAAAAGGGTTTTACCCTTCACAGTTGCCATGGGTCTAGTACCCAAACCTTGCATTTTTGCAGCTTCTGCATAAGCCACTCACATTTCACAGGCCAATTTCTCATTTTCTTCATGAACTTCATTTGTTCCCAATTTCTTCCTTCTTAGAGTGAAATTCCCCTTATCTTCCTACTTTTTCCTTTAATCCAATCCACCATCCTCCCTTTTCTCCTCATTTGCTACATTTCTCTTATTTCTACTCCCACCATGAGTCCCTCCTCACACCAGGGTTTTGTACTACTCCAGAAGGGCAAATGGTATCAAGTGTAACGCTGATGTTTATTTACCCTAGTTTAATCAAATGCACATTTAACCCTTAAGATTTCAAATTAAAGCACACCAGCTTTGCTCCCTGATCAGCTCAGAAGACCGAAGACTAGAGCCATCTCAAGACAGGCAGTAGAGAAGAAGCAGCTGCACACAGAAGATGGCCAGTGTATGCATGATATCCACCTCAGCACAAATTGAAATAATTTACAATCTTACCTAGGTGTACCGCGTATCGCTTCTGATCAACCTGTAATATCAGAAAAGGTTTGTCATATGTGATTTATTCTTCAACAGGGCTCATTCATTTACGTGGAACAATTAACACGTGGCAGATTTACCTGTGGGTTGATCGCCTTCATTGCAAAATCAAAAATCTCCTTTGCAGTCTGAGGATCTGTGAAATAACCCAGTAATGAGTATTTCAGCACTGACACACAAGAGGCAGAGAGAGGACAAAGATATTTTTAATCCAAAGCTTGGTATGAAGACGCAATATTGGAAAGCCTTACATATCTCATTTCAAGAGGCAGAGACACTGTTTCCTGAAATTCTCTTAAATTTGAAAAAAATGTACATCTACATTCACTGATTTTTCTGAAGACTTTCTGGGTCTTCTAAAGAAAAGACATCTCTGTACAAGCTACATTCCAGCTTCAATGTGGCTCTCACAGCTGTGCAACCTCTGGTTAGAAAACAGCACTTCAATCATTCACGTGCAGAAACACACCGATGAAGCCATTCCACAGAAAAAAAGACTACAAGGACCATGTAGCTGGAGGCCAGGCTTTTGTATAAACCAGTGGGGCAACTTCCATTCTCACAGTGAGAAATGGTGCTGCTTGCTGGCTGTATAACGATTAAAATATATAAAATTGGGTAATTGTCTTTCACAGAGAAAAAGAACGTACCTTCATCCACGGATTTGGTGAAGTTGTACATGAGTGCAGCCAGTCCCCTCAGACATCCTGCTACAACAGGTAGCTTGGGTCCCCTTGTAGCTGATGTCATCTGACAAAAGTGGGAATTTAAAAAAATGTTATCCTCAAGCTAAGATAAATTTACACATGAAAGGAAAAAAAAAACCAAAGCAACGTAAAGAGTCCAAAAAGAAATTCCCATCGTACCTGTGTTTTAAGCTCTCCCAAATAAGCTCGAAATAGTTTTTCAGAGTTGTTAATCATGTCACTGGGCTGGACCTCTCCCAAAACTCCCAAAAGCTCATAAATCTTCTCCAGTACTACGAAGTAATTTCATATTATGAATTACTGAAGTCATTACTTTGACATTTCTATTGAAATTCCCATACAACTTGCAGCCATAACAGAACCATTCCCAAGGATTTTAATTGGTGATTAGCACGGGGGAAATATGTCTCTTTATGATGTACATACATATATATATATACACACACATACTATGCTGTTAGATGCATCCTCCTCTCACATTAATAAGTTCAAGATATTTACAATTTTTAAACATGGCTTAGAAAACCAATTAATAAAGGTCATATCTACTGCAGAAGCATTTGTCACTAATCCAAGTTTGCTGCTGGCCTTGATACTACGCCCGATCTTTTAAGCACTATCAGAGCTAAGGTCAACAGCTGGCAGTTTCTAGGCTCGAGTTCAAACTAAAGAGCTCTATGCAGGCACAGTGAGTTTAGTGATGGGTAGACCTGTCAAGGCAAGATTTCAGCTGTAAGTAGCCAAGAGGATTGAACTAGAGCTCATCAGTAGTATGCTTAACATCATAAATAACACCATCAGGCAAGGCAGGAACTGATGAGCTCACATTCGGGGCACCCAGTGCAGGAACTATCAAACTAGAACTGCAGCTCCAAGGACAAAACTGGCTGGGGTTGGGAAAAGGTTGCAAAGAAGTTCAGCAACAGAGCCGGGGTTTATGTGAACTTGGACAGGGATGGGCAGCCTCTGCTTTTGATAGGGGCACCCACTGGAGGGACCAGGACTGCTCGTAAAGGCTCGAAGTTACGGGGGGGGGTGTGTGTATCGTTATTAAAAAAGGTCTAAGAGTAACTTCAAAGGTTTTGGCTACACCAGGTTAGCACTGAACCTGGAAAAAAAGAAAACCTAAAAGCTTAGCAAAGTTAGGTTGGTTAACAACAAGAAAGCTGGAATTACTTTCAGGAATTAGGCATTCAGGGATTAATAAGAAGAGACTAGACATACAGATACTCCTTTATGTTGGAAATCCTGGACCACACCTGTGCTCAAAGTCAGTCTGAACTGCCACCACTAAGTGCAATGATATTATTTCTCCCATATGTCAGCTCACACATGCATACAGATCTGCTAAGGAACAGCTAACTGCATGATCAGAAGACCTGAACAAATTTTACTAGCCCTAAAACATGACAGTTACAATTTTTAAACAGACTAACAATTATACATTTCCATGGGGTATATGCCAACAAAAACTGAGTGTCATTAAAAGAAAGGACATTGAGAGAAAAACAAAAGCCTACCTGTATCGGAAATTCTACTTTTTGTGGCAAGTTCCCCATAAAACTTATTAAATATCTCCCCAACTTTCATTTCTTCCATCAGACAGGAAGATCGTAAACTTTGGAGCAACTAAGATAGATTAAAAAAAAAAAAGAAAATTTAGCAAAAACCCCCACAAGAACATAAGCTTAGCAAGCCTGAAGTAGCCTTTATCATATCATATTTCTCTCCCTGCTGCTATAAAGAAAAATCCAATTCACAGAAAAACTGACTCAGAGTAACTCAGAAGGGAGTTTTGTTTCTCATAAACAAAATTAAGTAGGTGCAAAAGCATTTGCAAAACAAGGGTCTAATGCACTGCATGGAAGTACATTACAAAATTATTATCTCACATAAAAGCTTTTGAAAAGCAGCCCTTCTCTTCCTCCACACCTTTCACACAGTGTGTCTAATGTATCATAATATTATATATTAATACATACTATTTTTAAGTAAGAATACAATTGAACTGCAAAATTTCTCACTAAAGAACCACAATAAACTGGGAGAAAGAAGATGTACAACTGTCCCCAAAACAATCATGTCTTGGTCTAGCAGAAGAAGGAATGACATGCTCACATCTAAGCAACGGACTAGAGGAACATCAAAGCCAATCTTTTGCTAAGACATATCTCTCACACCTAAATATTACACGATAGCTACTCTCTTGCTACTGCAGGCTACAGATTTTCTGCATGATACAGCACAACCACAGCAAAACAAGCTTCCTACTTTGTCTAGAAACAAGAGAGATTTATAAAATGCATTTTACCTTAATCAGAAGTTCCAGAGCTGGGATTTTACATTTTGCTGCTCTGTCTTTTGTATAAACACTAACGCAAGTTTGCTAAAGAGGCAGGAAAGAAAACAGAGATTGTAACACTCCTAAGTAGAGATGGGAATTCAAAGATAACAATGTATTCATCTACCTCTTGAAAGTATCTGTTCCTAACAAGTTTAAGATTTTTAAGAGACTAAAACAATAAAAATACTCAGTCCTGAAAGTGCTTCACTGACAACACTGCCGCATTGCCTGACTTGACAACTATAACAAGCTCAAGCAAAGAAGGTGCAGTTTCTAAAATAAAAGGCACACACAGCAAATTTTCCACCCCTGTGGTACCATTCTCTACAATATGCAGCTACTAATCTGAGAGCAGAAAGTGCAGCGGTGCAGTCAAACGCTTCCAGGCAAAGCGGCATCATTCAGCAATCTAGACTCGAGGAACCTCCTTTTTAGAGGTATTGTAGTTTCCACCAATTTCTGTAGATATTGCAAAAGCAACAACCTTGCAGGAGAAACTTTTAAAAAATCAGCATTTAAAATGAACCACTATCTACAGAAACATTTAAAACATTACACTTACACTATGAATTTAATCTGTATAAAAGCTATAACTATTATTTTCAATATAACCTAATTTTAAAAATCAATATCTACTATGTTCTGTAAAGTTAATAAAATTAAGTCTATAGTTGAAGAAACAATTCCCCACTTCTGTTATATGAATTACACTTTATGTCAATCAAATTATTTCAGCTCTAACAAGAACACGGGAGACAGGTAAGACAGGCTGGGAGGGGTGAAGGATAATTACGAATCTGTTCCAGTGCAAGACCCACCAAAGTTGTTTGAACCATCTACTTTAAGAAATCATTTTTCCTTTACTAACCTTAATATTACAGGCATAAGGATGAACTTTGTCACCAACTTGTTCCATAAAGACACAAAGAAATTTTAATGCTTCTTCCCTGCAATCTCGAAACTGAAAAGTTAAAAAAATACGGGTTTAACGTGTACCTTATAACACGCTATTCATACAGTGCTATCCCTTGTATTCTTTAAAAACTGAAGTTCACCCACTCACCTCCTCGAAGCCGAGGGACCTGTGGATGAAGACGAGCAAGCCCCGCTCCGGGGAGAACACCAGGGACAGGTGCAGCGCTGCGGGGAGGCAAACAAACGCTCAGCGAGCGCGGCCGCCACCCTGGGCGGAAGGATGCCTCGGACAGCCGCCAGAAATACCCCAAACTTAGCGAGGGTGCTTCCCACCCCCCCGCGGCCCCGGGCCCCGCTCGGGGACCCTCGGGGCGGGCCGGCAGGGAGAGAGGGGCACGCCACAATGCGGCTTGACGGGGTTATTTGGGGCAAGAGGCCGCCGGTCCTCTGAAATTAACCCGCTCCGCCATGCCAGCAGCCCTCGAGCATCCTGCTGAGCGGAGAACAGCCAGCGGGCTCCGGTGTGTGTCGCCCACCGTTAGCGATCCCCCCCCTCCCAGCAAGCAAACGGGTGCCCCCAGGGGAAAACGGAGTCCCTCCAGCCCCTGTCGCTGTCCCGAGGGCGTACCCTGCGCGCCGCTGGCCAGGCTGGTGAGGCAGGTCTCCCCCAGGGTGCGGAGCAGGCTGTAGCCGTGCAGGCCGGCACCGGCAGCCCCGCCGTGCTGCAGGCAGCCGTGCAGCTGGAGCAGGCACTCCCCCACGCCGCCCATGCTGTCCCCGCCGGCGGCGCAGCAGCGGCCCTGGGGACAGCGGAACGGGGCGCGGGGAACACCGCCCCCGGCCGGACCCAACACAGCCAGCCGCGGGGGGAGCACGGGCCGCGGCATCAGCACTGGCGCGCAGGGGAAACGCGGATAGACCTCGGCCAGACCATTCCGAGCAGAGGGGGGTGACACAGCTGGCACGATGGTTGAAGAGGGTTTTTGGGGCATCTTTATACCTCTTGCCGAAAGATCAGCTTAGTACAAGCACATAGAGTAGCCTATGAACGCTGTTCCCCCCTCCCTGCGGAAAATGAGCCACTCCAACCTCCCCGCACCTCCCTGCCCCGCCGCAGGACTAGTTTTGCCGCGAAATCCGCTCCGGTGCGGGCGGTTCCATTCTGGACTAGGGGGGGAGATGTGCTGTTGTTGAAGACAATGTGCCGTCTCGTAGCACAATGAGTTCCCTGCAGTACACTTCTGTCCCTACTCTACCAGCAGGAGCACGGCCCGACCCTCACCTCGGGATCCAGGGGGGTTCATCTCGTTCCTTCTTTCCTTCTCAGTTCCCGACCCCCCCTTTTTGCCTCCGTTGGGTGCTCCCGTTCCGATCGCGCCTACCCATTGGCCAGCAAGCCCGCGGGAGCGCGCGCACGTGACTCGTTTGGCGCGGAATTTCCTGGGGTCGTTAGGGGTGCTCGGGGCTGTAGAGGTGGGAGCGGGCGGGCAGGGTCGCTGCTCCTTTTCCCTTGGCGGCTTCGCGCTCGGTGTGCGTGCGGAGGGACAGGGAAACCCGCCGGGCTGGTCTCAGGGCTCGGCTGGTAGCGGGACGCCCTCAGGCCGCGTTCCTCTCATCGCCCGTACCCATCCCCCGCAGGTAGGGCCGCCGCGGGAGCCGGAGCAGCGCCATGTCGTCCCCGGCCTCCACCCCCAGCCGCCCCCGCAGCAAGCGGGGCTGGGGCAGCAACCCCCCGACTCGTAAGTGCTTTGGTGGGAAGGGGCCGGCCCGGGGGTGGGGGGGATGGCGGCTGGAGCTGGAGCTGCCGTGGGGGGCTCTCCTCCGCTCTCCGTCCCTGCGGTGTGTAGCTCGGCCCGCCTTGTGAGCGACGATTTAAGCGCCGGCTCCGGGTTTATTTGTGTTTTGCAGCACAAGACGCTCGGTCTCCTCCTTCGCAGAAGCGCAGGACAGACGACTCCACCTCCACCGGCGACCTGCAGCCCATGCCCACCTCCCCGCCCGCCGACGTGCGGAGCCCCGGCGCCCCCGATGCCCTTTTTTCCAGCCCCCCGCAGTTCCGCCACTCCGGTAACGCTGGGGCGCTGGCTGCGGGGGTGTCCCCATGTCCCCCGGGGGGTGGGGGCTGTGTGAGCCCGCGGGGAGAATGGACCTGGCTGAAAAATACTCCAGGAAAAAAAAAAAGTTTTGTCTCGGGTTTCTTATTTGAGTTGACCATAGCGAAGAGTGCAGGAATAGCGTCAGGGGCGCAGATCTGCTGTTGTTATCATGGGAGTATGTGGTAGGGATTACACCTTATTTTTTATGTATTTCTAGAAAGAACAAAATAATTATTAATGGAGAAATAATTTGACTGCCATCAAAGCAAGAAAGGTTTTTTATAAATAGGATTGTTTTGGAGTTGCAGTAGCTGGTAATTGTCATGTCCCTTGTACAATCACAAAAATACTGAAAAATGTGTTTCATCTAAAATGCTATGTTTTGACTTTTTATGCTTCAACACCAATGTAGTTTTAAAATGCAGTGCTGCTTTAAAGCTTTCTAGCAAAGCTGTACTAGAACTTGTGATCTTTCAGAAGACACGTCAATGCAAGGAAAAGTTCTAGGGAGGCTTGCAACGTCTTTATTGTTTCTGTTTTAACAAAACACTGGAATTCACTGATACTACTCATTTTGTGACAGCAGAGTTAAAAGAATGATTAGACAAATGTAGAGGCTGAATTTTAGTCTGCTCTGAACATAAGATGTCTTGATAATCATAACAAAACATTTTTTTTTATAGCTATTCCTCTGCACTTCGATATCAGTTCACCTCTGACTTACGGCACACCCAGCTCCAGGGTAGAAGGTACTCCACGAAGTGGCGTACGAGGAACTCCGGTTAGGCAGAGGCCGGATCTTGGGTCTGTCCGTAAAGCCAAACAAGTCGATTTGCACTCAGATGGGGTAGGTGGATGTCTCAGATCTTGTACATGATGACTTAAACAACTGTATGCATATTTTGTTTACGCTTAATTTGCTTTGATGCAGCCAGCTGACGATGTGTTAGCATCCGACCAATCTCTTGGACAAAGGCTTGTTATTTGGGGAACAGATGTTAATGTAGCCTCATGCAAAGAAAAATTCCAGGTAGGTTAATAACTTTTATTTTCCTTTTTTAAATTAAAGCTGTTTTGATTTAAACAGATACTATTTGAATCTGATACAAACTAGATGTTTGTACTAAATTCTGCCCACCTTTCCCTTCTGTCTCCCTGTTGCCTCTAACATTCAGAGATTTCTTCAGCGTTTTGTTGATCCGCTAGCTAAAGAGGATGAAGATATTGGCATAGATCTCAATAAGCCACGCTATATGCAACGACTTGAAGAGGTATTTGTAACACAGTGAAATCTAACTTTTCTTTTTCAGTCTTTTGTGCCGTTGAGCTAAAGATTTCTTTTCAAATACCTTGCAGATCAATATGGTTGGAGAACCATTCCTCAATGTAAATTGTGACCATCTAAGAGCATTTGATGAAAATCTTTACAGGCAATTGATCTGCTATCCTCAGGTGAAGTAGTGTACTTGTTTCCTGGCTCTCAGATGTCCCTTTCATATTTTTGGCTTGTATTGTTTGTTTAAATGCAATCTGTACTTTGCATACTCAGTGTAATCTCTGGCATCTTTATTTCACTTGATATAAAATGTCTTGTTTCATAGTAGTTAAAACTTGATGGTAGATATTACAGTGGGTATGTCATACATGTAACATTAGCTGGGAAATGACAACACCCAGTGTGTCATACTTTTTTTTTGCTGAATAAACCTCATTTAAACAGCAGGTTTCCTGTTGTGTAGGAAAATGCTCAGCTGGCATAACTTATAGTCATTCCTGGCTGATTAGCAGCACATGAAATGCTTTATGCAAAAATATTTCACTCTATGATTTCTTTTTTCTTTTTTTTAACCTCTTAGCTTAACTGTTTCTAACGATTTTATATAGGAAGTTATCCCAACATTTGACATGGCTGCCAATGAGATCTTTTTCGATCACTACCCTGATTCAATATTAGAACATCAAATTCAAGTAAGGCCTTATAATGCACTGAAGACTAGGAATATGAGAAATCTAAACCCTGAAGGTAAACTTTTGATTACTATGTTAGAAAAGAATCTTAAGGATTTATATAAACTTATTGAAGGTTAATACAGAATTACATTAAGACCATATAAAACTGTACTTTTGGGCCATCCAGACAATGTCATTTATTTATATGTCTGTTTCGGAAGCAGATGCTCTTGAGCCCAAATGCAGAATAATCTATCCATAGAGGAAACATTTCCTGGCATGAGTTACTCATGCTCTTAGTTCTGCAAATGTGAAGGATTCTTTCTTTTCTGTAAATACTCTGTAAATTAGAACATTTGTCCTATGCACTTATGTTTCTTTTTGCTTTGTTTTAGATAAAATACTAGTACTTAACCGAATGTCTACCTCCCACCTAAAAACTAACATAATATGAAATTTGAAGGTTATTTTAAATTTTAAGATTCTGAAGTGATGACATGAGTCTCTGTATTTTGTAGATATTGATCAACTTATCACCATCAGTGGTATGGTCATCAGAAGCTCCCAGTTAATTCCCGAGATGCAGGAAGCATTCTTTAAATGCCAGGTTTGCGCTTTCACCACCAGAGTAGAAATCGATCGTGGCAGGATTGCTGAACCATCCGTATGCAAGAACTGTAACACAACACACAGTATGGCACTGATTCACAATCGATCCATGTTCTCTGACAAACAGATGGTACGTTCTCCTTAGATGCTGGTTAAAATGAAACAGTTCCTAGTTTTTGCTTCCCCACCCCCTAATATAATCAACAGCATTAATGTATACATCTTGAGACTGAATGTTTTGAAAAGGGGAAAGTGTTCTGGAACATGAAACAGGTGAAGCAACTTAGCAAAAGGGTAGGTCTACTTTGAAGAAGAAATGCATTAAAAGGATGAAATGAAGTATGTACACATCTTAGTGTTTGTGTATGGCAGCCCCTTTATATGTAGTATGTCCACTTCTGTCTGGACTAGAAGAGTGTTTTCTGTAACAGCATTTTAGCCCTATCAGTAGCAACCAGCAGAATCCTCACTTTCATATCTTTTTATTAGTGATCAGTTTTGCTGTTTGGGTGGGGGTGTTTTGTTTTTGAGCAATGTTCCTGATTCAGAATGGTTCTGAAGACTCTGCTAATACAAGATTTTGTTGTATGCTCTGTGGAAAAGCTTTGCTTTTTTGAAACTGAAACTTACGTGTTTTTTGCCTAGATCAAACTGCAGGAGTCTCCTGAAGATATGCCATCTGGACAGACCCCACATACAGTTGTGCTGTTTGCTCACAATGACCTTGTTGATAAAGTTCAGCCAGGCGACAGAGTTAATGTCACAGGTAAAATTTGGCTGGAGTATTTGCATCCTCCTTTTACACTAATCTTAACTGTCTATAAAGGGACTTGATGGCATGTACCTGCAAGTGCTGAGGTTGCTGGCCACTGTCTTTGCAAGGCCACTCAGTTATCTTTGAGAAGTCACAGTGGCTGGCTAAGATATTGGGATAAAGCCAGTGTCACTCCTAGGGCAAGGAGGAGACCTGGGGAACTTACAGGCTGGTCAACCTCATCTTGAGCCCTGGGAAGCTGATAGAGCCAATAATCCTGGAAACCATTTCTAACCATATGAAGGACAAGAAGGTGATTGGGAGTAGTCAGCATGGATTTACAGGGTTTAACAACCTTCTACAGTGAGATGACTGGAGCAATGGATGTTCTTTATTTTGACTTCAGCAAGGTGCGATTTCATCGTCTCCCATAGCTTCCTAGGTGGTATTAGAAGGGGTGTTGCCAGCAGGTTGAGGGAAGTGATCCTTCCCCTCTGTTCAGCACTGGTGAGGCCACAGCTGGAGTACTGTGTCCAGGTCTGGGCTCTTCAGAACAAGGGAGACATGAACATAATGCAGTGAATTCAGCAAAGGGCCATGATGGTGACTGGAGCCTCTGTCATACACAGAAAGTCTGTGCAATCTGGGACTGATGGAGAGAAGGCTCGGAGGGATCTTACAATTTATAAATACCTGATTTGGTGGTGGGTATCCAAACTTGACTGGATTCAGTCTTTAGCAATGTGTTCCTGGTTGACTCCAGCTTGAGCCTGTGGTTGTACTTAGACAATTCTCCAGAGGTCCCTTCGGACCTTGATGATTCAGTCATTCTGAGAATGGAGGTGAGGAAGACGCAATATCTTCAGTAGTGTCTGCTGTCAGGAGAGTGGTAACGTAGAGTAAGTCTTGTGATACTGCAACCACGTTTTTATAAACCACTTTGCTTTCAAACAACCACTCTACTGCTAGCTGTTAAGAGACACATTAGAAATCTATTATTAAACGTGTCACTTATAAAAGAGGGAAATGCTGACTTTAGACATCAGAGCACAAGTTTCAAAAGCATCAAACCTTATTTTTTTTCAAAAATGCTTAAGCATTTTCCTGGTTGAGAACACTTGTGATAGAAATATTAAACATACATGTACCTGCAAAAATAGAGTCTAGGTAACTTAAATGTGTTCCATTGACTTTGACATGACTTACTCGTACCGGGAAATAAACTGACTAAAGTATTTAGGCTGTTTTGAAAAGCTTTACTTTTTAAGGGAACATTTATAGTTTTAATGTTTTGGAATGATCATGATTCTTCATATCTAATGCTGTGATTAAAAATTGCATTTAGGTATCTACAGGGCAGCCCCAATTCGACTGAATCCAAGGGTCAGCACTGTAAAATCCATCTATAAGACCCACATTGATGTCATACACTATCGCAAGACAGATGCAAAACGCCTGCATGGCGTTGATGAGGAAACGGAGCGAAAAATATTTGCAGAGGAACGTGTGGAAATTCTAAAAGAGCTTTCTAAAAAACCGGACATATATGAGAGACTTTCTTCAGCACTGGCCCCAAGTGTCTACGAGCATGAAGATATCAAAAAGGTGAAAAATTCTATATTTCTCTTGTAAGACATGTATTTATTTATATGCAAGTATATTTGTAATGATTGTTTGTTATAAAAATGAGGCTTCAACATTCAAAAAAACTTTATCTTGAGCAGTCTTAAAATGCCATGGTCTTGTCAGGATGGAGTTGGTTGTAAGGATATCTGTAAAGAATGAACCCTTTTAAAGACTTCTAAAAACTTCTAAGTGTTTTCTTTCATATCTGAGTTGTGTTAATTTTAGCAGTGTTTCGGCTTATTAGATGTTTCAGTTCAACAGTTGTATGTGCTCTGTTAGCTGTGCAAGAGGTGATGCTGTGGTATTTAAAGAGAGCATTTTTACAGGGTATTCTGCTTCAGCTTTTTGGGGGATCAAGAAAAGATTTTACTAACACAGGAAGAGGCAATTTTCGTGCTGAGATCAACATTCTTCTCTGTGGTGATCCTGGTACTAGTAAATCGCAGCTGCTCCAGTACGTGTATAACCTGGTTCCTCGAGGCCAGTATACATCTGGCAAAGGCTCAAGTGCTGTTGGTCTTACTGCATATGTGATGAAGGATCCTGAAACACGGCAACTGGTTCTTCAGACGGGTGCTTTAGTACTTAGTGACAATGGCATTTGCTGCATTGATGAGTTTGATAAAATGAATGAAAACACAAGATCAGTACTACACGAAGTAATGGAACAACAGACCCTCTCCATCGCAAAGGTAAGTGTCTGTTTGATGCCAGGTTCTTTCCACCGAGCATGGTAAATGCTAGGCAGCCGAAACTGAACAGTTACCAGAAAAACAAAGGATTGCACTTTTCTGTCATCAGTGGATCAATTCTAGATTATGTAACTACGTATAATTACTCACTTACAAAATAATATGGCTTTTGTAGCAAATTGTAATATTTCCAGGTGCTTTTGTTCTTGCTTTACTCTGAAAGGCTTTTGCAATGCAGTTTTTTACTCCAGAACCCATTTAATAACACTGGTGATCTCATGAAGTTGGGGGGGGAGGTTTTGGTGGCACAGAGTTGCAGCTGGTTTCAGAAATGTTTTTTCATTTTGACAGGCTGGAATTATTTGCCAACTGAATGCTCGTACATCTATTCTAGCAGCAGCTAACCCTATAGAGTCACAGTGGAATCCAAAAAAGACAACTATTGAAAACATTCAGCTCCCTCATACGCTATTGTCCAGGTACTGAACTCCAACCTACATGTCTCATTTTTATGAGATGTTATACTTCATCTTGTGAAAATTATTAAATATAGTAGAACACAACAATTATGTTCTTTGTAGAATAGTGGAAAACTTTTGAAGCTGTTCGTACAGCTTCTATGTGAGCTGAGAACTGCCTTTCAGTATTTACACATTGACCTTGAACAGAAGATGTGATCTCTTTATTTACTTCTGTATTTTTGTTTTCCTGTTGTTTCATAATAATCTCCTAGAAAAGAGGCTTTTAGAGTCTGCTGATAGTTTAATTTTCAATGTGCTGCAGTTGCATCTTGTCAGGAATTCCCACACTAACTGGAAATTTGAAGTATTCTGATGGTATACTGGATATTTGGCGAACACTTATGGCTTAGATTTTAATCAAGAGCCACTTAATTTAACCACATCATTTATTTACTTATATATGCATAAAATAACTATACAGGTATGTGCCCTGTTGGCTGTTGCCTTTCAGGGCTGTTTATTTTAGCAGCAAGTTTGTTCTGTGTATTCAGTACGTATGTGGTGTTTTTTCAT
>VZTO01015054.1:0-11416 GCA_013400615.1 Syrrhaptes paradoxus
CCCTGCACTCTGTCTCCTCGTTACTGCCCTCGTTAGTGCCCTCGTTAGTGCCCCAGTCCTGCTCCCACCTGGGCAGTGCTGTGGGGAGGATGCCTTGCCCCCGGCACAGGGATGCGGTGCTGGTGCAGGGATGCGGTACTGGCACAGGGATGCTCAGCATCCNAACCCTCAGAGCACCTTCTGCAGGACGCTGACACAGGGCGACCCTCTCCTGGAGAAATCCCGGAGCCCGTGCGGTGGCCATGGGACTCTGGCTTGGAGCCGAAGTCCTGCTGCTGCAGAGTCCCACGTGGGGACACAAGAGGAGAGGTTCCTGTCCCTTCAGGGCCACTGGATCCCAAGGCAAGGAGTGGGTTTTCACAGCACCAACCACCCCTCCAGCTGTGTTCCCATGCAGAACACCCCTCCAGCTGTGCTCACCTCAAACAACCTCTCCAACTGTGCTCCCCATGCAGAACACCCCTCCAGCTGTGCTCTCCTCACCATCCAGCTGTGCTCCCCATGCAGAACACCCCTCCAGCTGTGCTCTCTTCACCAACCACCCCTCCAGCTGTGCTCACCTCACCATCCAGTTGTGCTTCCCATGCAGAACAACCCTCCAGCTGTGCTCACCTCAAACAACCTCTCCAGCTGTGCTCCCCATGCAGACACCCCTCCAGCTGTGCTCTCTTCACCACCCACCCCTCCAGCTGTGCCACCCTGCAGNACCAACCACCCCTCCAGCTGTGCTCACCTCACCATCCAGTTGTGCTTCCCATGCAGAACAACCCTCCAGCTGTGCTCACCTCAAACAACATCTCCAGCTGTGCTCCCCATGCAGAACACCCCTCCAGCTGTGCCACCCTGCAGCACCCCGGCCGGGGGGCTTTGGGAAAGCCATGGGAGATCCATCAGCACAGGACCGGGCAGGAGCAGAGGGGGGCCCGGGTCAGGAGTGAAAGCACGGCTCTAGAGAAGCAAGATGCATCTTCCCACACATGCTTACCGCCCCGTGTCCCTCCTTCCACCTCCGTGTCCCCATCACACACCGAATCACCCCTCTCACCACGCAGCATCACTACATTTGCTGCTTCCCCAGCCATCCTGGGGGCAGGCGGAGGAGAGACTTTAACCCCCAAAGAGTCAGAACATAAGGCGGCATTTCCGCGGCGCTGAGCGGGTCTCGGCAGGTCACCTCCTTTTGGTGGTGACAGATCCAGTGGGTGCAGGATGACTCCCGCCGTCCGCAGCGAGACGGTGACTGATGCGCATTACCTCCGACCCATCGCTCCTGACATCTGAGCGCTGCGACCCATTAGAAAGGTGGCTGGAATAATTAGAGGAGGACAATAATGAAGGAGGAGCGAGCGGGGGGAGATGCTGGAAGGTGCAGGGTCGGGTTGGGCTTAGGGAGGGTGCTGAGCAGCGAGAGGGGGACCTGCCCCAGCACACAGCTCTCATGGGGCCAAGAGGAATTTCGAAGCAGGTTGGAAACACCCGGATCCACCCAGCGAGTCCTTCAATTCCCCAAACATCTCATTTTCCCAGGAGCTGGGCTGGTCGCTGGGACAACCATCAGCATTGCAAATTCATGTTTAACATCTTAATGTAAAGATTAACCTAAAGCTGGGTGTTCCGGAGAGCAGGGCAGCTCTTGGAGGAGGAAGAGAAGGAAGAGGAAGAGAAGGAGAAGGAGGAGGAAGAGAAGAGAAGGAGAAGGAGGAGGAAGAGAAGAGAAGGAGAAGGAGGAGGAAGAGAAGAGAAGNTCACCTCTCCTCCACGCTGAGCTTTCCCGCGCAAGAGGAAAAAGGGGAGAGAATATTCCCAGAGCACCCAGGAGCAGCGAAATCTGCTGATGTCCCAGCCCTGCATCCCTTCTGGGGCCGGGCATGGGGCGGCAGCGGTGCCGGTGGAGGTTAATACCGGCGGACGCGTCGCATATGGCCGGGGAGAGGAGCCGCTCGGGGTTGGGATGGTGACGGACAGCCTGAGCTCCCAACCATCTGCCCAGGATCTGCCAGCCATCAGTCCCCGTTAACGGAGCAACGCGGCCGCACGCGCCTCGGGAACGCTGCCGGAGACCCTCTGCTGGGGGAGCACGGCGGGGAAACCCCCCTTTCAGCATATTTTGCCATGAGAAAGTCCCCCCAGCGCTACAAACCATTTTTTTTCTCTGTCTTCCAAACCTGGACCGTGCATCCTTCCCAGAGCGAAGCTGAGCGCAGACCTGCTGTGGGGCTGGGGGCCAAGGAGGAGCCCCCCCGTGCCCCTGAGCTGAGCCTGGCTCAGCGTGGTGACCCCTGCAAAACCCCCAATTTCCCATGGGGTTGGGGGTTCCTGCTCCATCGAGGGTCCGGGGAGCTGCGGCTCCCATCCTGGGATGCTCGGGGTGCCTTGGGCGCTGGGGCAGGGTGACCCCCCCGCTGAGAGATTTCAGAGGATTCTCCAATTCGGAGGAATTTCAGAGGATTGCTCCTTGCCAGCCCACTTTATTATACAGGATGAGGAATCCTAAAGGCTGGCACAGGTGGGATGCTCTGTCGGGGGGGCTGCAGGGTGGGACGCAGAGGGTGGCTGGGGGGGGGTTTGCTGGCGCTGGGTGCTGGCGATGAGCTCCCAAGGCAAAAAAAAGATTCAAAAAGGATGGAAAGCCCTGACGGGCAGCTCTCAGCCACCCAGAGCCAGCGTGCAACTGCCACCAGGATAAATAGGTGACATTTTAAAAATCAATGGGAACGCCTGCGTTTGCTCATCCTTGGGCATTAATAACGGTGCCACTCGGCAGCACGCCACGCACCCCAGGCAGGGATCTCCTGGCTGGAAACAGCAAACCCCAGCCCTGCCTGTACAAATCCTTTTTTTTTCCATGTTCCTTGGGGCCAACAGAATTAAACCTGAATTTGACCCGTGGCACAGCCAAAAGATGGGGTGAAGGTGGGGTGCAGCCTCTCCCCAGCAGCACCTGTCCCAGCAAGGTGTGACTGGGAGCTCAGTGATGCACAACTGGGAAAAAGGGAAAACAGTGAAATAAAAGTGGATTATTGGCACTTAGGGAGGGAGGAAGGGAGGAGAAGATCTTTCTGGGAGCATCCTCTGGCCCAGCGGTCCCCAAAGCAGGGTGCTGAGCCCCAGGGCAGCCCGCTGGGGTATGAGAAAAAAATCTTTGCGCTTGAATAGCACCTGCATAAATAAATAAATACACATTTCCTGGTGGTACATCCTGGGAAATTCCTTCCTGCTGGGGGTGCACAAACCAAACCAGCCTGGAGACCCCCACCCCCGCGCACGAGGCTTCCCCAGGAGATGCCAAAAGAAGGGACCCCCCCCTCCCCGACCAGGTGTCCCCAGCCCTTACCTCTGTCCTCCTCCTTCTCGCGGCCACTCCTGCCCCTGAGCGCCCGGCTCCGGCTGCCGCTGCGGTCTCCGGCTTTTCCCCTCTCTGCCGGTTCCTTGGAGCTGCTTTTGAACCAGGGTCCGTGCCGCCGGCCCCCCTCGGGCATCGTCGCTGCCGCCTTGAAGCCGCGGCTGAGCTCCATCACCCCCAGGTAGGGCAGCCCCGGCCCCCCGCCAGCCCCACGGCCGCGTGGGGGGGTCCCCGGTACCGTGGGCTCCCCGGCGAAGCCCGAGTGCAGGAAAACCAAACTGCCGGCCGCCAGGTAGAGAGCCAGCAGCGTGAAGAAACGCACGGGTTTGCGCCGAAAATACCGCTGGAGTTTGAGCAAGAATTTGGCCATAGCGGCTTCATCCCTTCCCTGGCAGCCGGTGCCGGGGAGGGGGGGGGAGATGCTCTCCGACCCCAGGGAGGCTCCTGGGGGGGTTTTGTCCAACCCCCAAGGCTGGAGGTGGCTCCTGGAGGGCACCAGGGGAGCAGACGGGTGCCCCAAAAGTGCAAAGCTATTGCCCAACCCAAAAAAATCCAGGAGAAGGCAGCGGGGGTGGATTTTGAGCCCCCCCCCCAAGCTGTGCACGGGGGGGGTTCGAGCGGCCAACAGAGCAGCCTCGTCCCCGGTTTATTCTCCTCCCGGCAGAGCCCCTGGGCCGTGCCCCGGCGGCTGGAGGGATGGTGTTAAGGAGATGACGGGTTGGAAGGTGACGTGAAAGCCGATCGGCTGGCGCAGCTCTCCTCCTCGCTCGCCTTTCCGCTCCGCAGCCCCGGCTCTCGCCAGCATCTCGCTAATGGGAGCGGCCCCGGAGCCCTTTCAGACAAAGAACGAAACGTCCCCGGACGCCTCTCGGGGCCTGAAACGCTGCCTGGGACCCTTTGTCTGAGGAACCCCATTCATCTCACTCCCAGGGCAGGAAATCTCCACCTGCAAGGCAAAGAGAGAGACGCTCAGGAAAGCATCCCGGGATGCGGGGACGATCGCTGGCCCCATCCCTCCGCGGGGTCAGGAAGGATGCCGGGGCTCTGCTTCACCCTCCAGCCCTGCAGAGGATGAGCTGTGCACGCACACACGCTTGCACACACATGCACACGCTTGCACACACATGCACATACGCTCATGCACACGCTGACACACGTGCTCGTGCACGCACACTCGTGCACGCACATTTCACCCCTACATCTGACCACCTCCACGCACCAAAACCGCCCCCCAGCAAGCAAACCTCTGCCCCAGGAGCCGGGTGGGCAGTGGGGCAGGAGGCTGCTGCAAGGGGCTGCTCCGGCCCCATGGGACCACAATGTCCCCCCCATGTCCCCCTTTCAGCCCATCGTGCCCCCGGTGCAATTTTTGCAGACTTCGAGGCCAGCGCATCCTCTGTTCTCCAGCTGGGACCGTTCCCATCCCCACCCTGTCACCTGGGATTGACACAGCCAGGGCCACCCGCGGCCACCCCTGGGGAAGGGACGGTCCCCTCCAGCCCCACAGGGGGTTTTCTCTCCTCGAAACCCCCCCAGCTATGAAGGATGCTCTCCAGCCCTGCCTGGGACAATGCCACGCCAGGTTACGGGACGTGTCACTGTCACATCGGCGCTGGCGGGGACAGCCCCGTGCCCAGGCTGTGCTGCCTGTCACGGGCTCGTCTTCTTTTAGGAAAAGAGAGGAAAATAAATGGAAAGACAAAGTGCCATTAGTTTAATGGCCTCTATGTTCCTACCATCTGTCTTCAGTTGATTAAATAAAAAATATTGGTGGAACATATGGCATGAATTATACATCGACCTCGCCATTCGGCTTCCCGGGGTGGTTAGCCAAACAATACCTCCAAAATTCTGGGGAGCTCAGAGCAGGGGGGCTGGTAGGGCAGGAGCCCCTCAGGCTCCCCCGAGAAGCCCCCTCCCTGGCCATAAACACAGCTGAGTAAAGGCTGAGTAAACTCGGAGTAGCCGTCGAGCAAGGAGACTGCATCTTATTGGGGCTTTTTGCATCTGCAGGCGCAGGCAGCATCCCCGCACAGCTGGTGGTCTGGTCCCCACCGTAGTGGGTGAGCATCCCCCAGCCCGGGGGTCCCACGGACCTGTCGGCACTTGGCCGCTCTCCCACGGTCCCTTGGTTGGTCCCACATGGCTTGGTGGGACATCACGGCTTCAACCCACCTTCCTGGGGATTTATAAACGGGGCAGTGTGGGGCACTGCTGGGGTGCAAACGGGGTGGCCCTGGGGCTGTCCCCAGTGTCCCCCCGCTGCCACCTACCCTCCTCCCCACCGGGGGCTCGGTCCTGCCGGGGATGGTGAGGACACACAGCATATAAAGAAAGGGCTTAAATTACTCTCATTAAGGCATCTGGAGCTCATCCTTCTCCACCATGAACTGCGGAGCCGCAGGTCAATTACTGCTCATTTGCATATATTCCATTAATGCTCCTGCTAATTGTCTGGAGGAGATAATGCGCCTGCTCCCTCGCTGCGAGCGGCCAACAGAGCCAGCACCGGTGCTCCCAGTATCGCCAGAGGCTTGGGACACTGGGGGGCCATCTGGGTGGCCAGCCAGCATCGGCAAGTGTCCCCCAGGGGCTGCATCCTGCCCCCTCCCGCCTGCACCCCCCCCAGGCAGGGGCTCTGCCTCCTGTGTCCCCAAGCAGAGCCGGTGCCAGCCCAGCCTGGGGCATGGCCAGAGGACACTGGTGACACACTTTACCAGCCAGACTAATGGGGACATTAATCAGCCAGCAGCGGTACAGGCGGCTCTGGGTACAAAGGCTGCTCAGAAAACAGGGACGGGAGCCCCTGGGACAGCTGCTGGGGCACGGAGGGGATTTCATCCCCCAGATCTCGCTCAGTTATTTTATCCCCCAGCCCGCACCTGGCTATTTTCTCCCCCAGCCCTTGGTTATTTTCTCCCCCAGCCCTCGCCTGGTTTTTCTGCGCTGTGCCCAGCCGCGGCTGAGAAGGGATCCAGCCCCGGGGGGCTGCACGGCTGGAAAGGTCCCTCTGGGGCTGGACCCTCCTGAGCCAAGCGGGGGCATTTCCCAGGCACTGCTCCAAGCGGGTCCAGCTGGGATGAGGGGCACGGGAAAGGCTGGATCCTCACCCATCTCCATCACAACGCTCCTGCCAAGAGCCAAAATCTTCATCCCAGCAGCGGGATGCCCGGCTGAGCATCGCCCTGCACCCAGCCCACCTCCCTCTGTGCCGGCAGCGGCTCCGGGGCTGCTCCATCCCATGGGTCTGGGGCTCTGCATTTCTTTGCTGCGGGGCTGAGGAAATTCTCATTGATTTGCAAGGTTGGGTCCCCCCCCCATGCAGAGCCGGAGCACAGGGAGGTGGGCAGGGGTCCCGCGGGGGCTCTGCCGCGACCGCTCGTGACCAGGCTGAGTGAAGCGTCGATAAATTATCCATTTGGGTCTTGTCTCCAAATTGCTGGGCAATTATTGAGCACCAGGGTTCAGCTGCCTCCCAGCACCACCTCCCATCCCACCACGGCGAGAGACGAGCCGCAGGGCTCACGTGGTTCCCTGGGCGCAGGAGAACAATCAGCTCATTAAAACCAGCAAATTAACCAACACAAGAGTTCCATTAGACGGGAGAAGGCGACCGAACTATCCAGTTTCATCACATCATTAGCATTTCTTATCAGAGGGATGGGGGGAAGAATAGGGCTTGGAAATACCGAGGGATGGGATGGAGTCTAATGACCGCAGCCGGGCGATGTGCCCGGGGGCCCTGTGCCGTAGCGGGGCTGTGGGGCAGCCACCAACCTCGGTCCTGTGCATGGGGGAGAGCACGATCCTGCACCCTGCTGAGCACCCTTGGGTGCACAGCACACCTGCCCCCCCAGAATGCTTCTGCTGAGACCTAGAAATGCAGAGGTGTGCAGGATCCGGTGCATGGCGTGCAGGATCTGGTGCATGGCGTGCAAGGACCCAGTGCACACTGAGCAAGATCCAGTGCATGGCATGAAAAATCCAGTGCAGACCCCTCACCATCAGCTGGCACGGGGAGGGGGATTTGCTATGGGGCAGGCGAGGGGCTCCCAAAAAAAACCACCGTTGCCTTCAGGCCACCGATCCCCAGGTAATCCCACCCCTGCAGCAGCTCCCGCTCACTTCCCCCCGGATTTTGCTCTGCAAGGGCCCACGCGGAGCTGAAAAAAGGGGAGATTTTGCCTCGCGCTCCATTCCTCCGCCTGCAATCACATCTGAGCCCGTTCCAGCCTCTTGTAGGATGAATTCCCCTCGCAAGTGTGAAACCGGCTCATAAAGAAAAATGTTTTAAGGCGTGAATCGTTTAAAAAGCGCACGCCACAGCGCCGAAGGCAGAGGAGGAAATATTCTGCAGATTCAGGCAGGCAGAGGGTAGCGGGGAACCGGAGCCGGCACAGCAGAGATCCTGCAGCCGTTGGACCCGGTATCCCCAACCTGGCTGCGGATCTGTGCCCTATGCTACAGCATCACTGCTATTATTATTTATTATTATTATTATTATTATTATTATTATTCTGCAACAGCCCCAAGTGCCTATGTTCCCCGACTTTCTCCATCAGCATTACCTCCCCTACCAGTCCCCAGGGTTTCCTTTGGCGGGTCCAGAGCATGCTGGTGGAAGGAGCAGGGAGCTCCTTCGTTAGCCACTGTTGCTAATTACGTCTGGAGGGTGCTGGGGAGTGGGGCACGACCCGTCTTTGCTCTCAGCAAGAGAAACAAATAACCCAGAGCAACCCAGC
Organism: Syrrhaptes paradoxus; assembly: GCA_013400615.1. NCBI lineage: Eukaryota > Metazoa > Chordata > Aves > Pterocliformes > Pteroclidae > Syrrhaptes > Syrrhaptes paradoxus. Next base: position 8,086 of record VZTO01015054.1, read on the forward strand.
TGCATCCCTGCCAGCCCCCTGCATCCCTCCCCGAGCATCCCACTGCCGGCGCCAGCCCCATCCCCTTGTGCGATGCCAGGAAACCTCTTATTTCCCCGTTATTCCCACATTTTTCCTTGCGAGGCCAGAACGGGAGCTCTGTCCGGCTGTGAGCAGTGTCGGTGGTGACACACAGCGGGGTTTGGGAGAGGTCACCCCGGGGAGGTCTCGGTGACCCCAAGGGATCCCCTGGGGTCCCTCTCCCCCTTCTTGCTGCCCTTGCCCCCGGCACCCTTTGGACGCATAAACCCTGTGAAAAAGGTGATTTAACTTCATCCCGACGACACTGCAAATGGGCTTAACCTAATGAGCTCTAATTCATCTTATGTCCCAGGTCTTTTGTGCCCAGTCTGCAAAATCCAGTTATGGTTTTCAATGAGACTTAGCGAGCCGAGACGTGCACCCGAGGGATGTGTGCTCTGAACCGGGTGAGGAGGAGGAGGGCGGGAGGAAGGCAGGGACAGTCCCCCAGGGACACACGGCTGGACCCCAGCCAGCTGCCAGCTCAGCAAAGCGTCGCCAGGACCACGCGCTGCTGCAGCCGCCTCCGGCAGCCCGGGGAGGATGGTTGAAGATTTATGGGCTGGCTGCTTTCGGATGCAATGTTGGGGAGAACCCCACAGCTGCACTGCAGCACCCCCAAAACCTTCGGCCACTCCTGCCACTGGAGGAGGAACAAACCCCGCAGCCAAACGGCAGCAGCGTGGTTTTATCCTGAGGTTTTGGGCACCCAAACCAGTCCTTGGATCCCCAGGAGGTGACAAGACCCAGCTGCCACACACTAAAGGGAGACCCCCTCTAAAGCCCAGGGGCACCCTGCCAGCAGCACCCATGGGACCACCCCCACGGTACCTACAGCCCCATAAATCCCATAGAGGAGGTCCGTGGGGGCTGCCAGGTGTGACCCCCGCCGTGGGGGTGGCTCAGCCCCACTGAACCATCTTCCGCGGGGGCTGCGGCACGTTTGCTCCATGATTCACCCCCACCAGCCTCCCAGGTGGGGAAGAGCCAGAACTAATTTCCCCCTAAAGCCCAGGCTCAGCTCCGGGGGTCTCTGCCGCGGAGACTCCGCTCAGCCCACGCTAATCTGGGATTATACGTGGCACTGGGGCAATTAAGAGAAACAGCTTCGCACGGAGCAGACAATGCCTCCTGCAGCCCACTGGAATGAACAGAGCGAGAACGATGGTTTATTGCAGCCCTTGGTTTCAAGCCTCCTTTCCCAGGGAGGCTGATCTTCCCTCCCTGCACACCCAGCAGCATCCTGCTGCTCCAGGGAGCTGGAGGCCCAGTTTGGGAAGAGATTCGCCTTTCCCAGGAATCCTGCCAGCTCCAGGAGGGGCTGGGATCGCCCTGAGCTCAGCCCAGGGTGGGAGCAGGTGGCTGGGGCAGGGGACAGTGACTGTCCCTGCTTGTCCCCGTGGGATGGAGGCAGCACACCGCACCCATCGCCACTGCTGGACCCCACCGGAGCAAGCTCAGCACATCACGAGCTGTTTCCTGGAGCGTTTCCCAAAATGAGCCAGCTGAGGACAGGGAAACCCCCAGACCCAATTCAGGGGCAGCATCCCCCACGGTCCCGGGAGAATGAGCCCGGAGATCACCGCAAACCCACAAAGAGAGCGACCAGCTCCACGGATCACATCCCAGCCTCTGATGGATGCCCCCGGGTCCCCCACTGTCACCCAGGATCCCAGCTCCCTGCATGACTCCAGGCCACTGAGGACCCGGTAGCCCCAAGGGGGACGAGAGGTTAGAAGAAGATTTTCCTGCTGGCCAGCAGGGACCAGCTGGGAGAGATGCTGAACCCCAGAGATGCTGTGTCCCCCACAGGGTGAAGCTGGGAGAGGGGGATCCTGCCTCAGCCCTGGAAAATGTGACTTTGGGAACCTGGGGGGCTGGAGGTGCTGCAGGGGGCCCTGGGGACCCAGTCTCTGGGCAAGGAAAAAAAGCCGTACGTCCTGGCTGGGCTGCGAGGGGGCTTCCCCCTTTGCCCAGCTGGGCTGCAAAAAGGGGGAGCACCAGAACATTGGGGATCCCAGACATCAGGGACCCTCAACGTGGGGGCCCCTAAGCATCAGGGACCCTGGACATTGGGGACCCTGAACATCGAGGACCCTTCTTATTGGGGACCCTGAACATTGGGGACCCCAAAGCCATAGGGGAGATTTGGGCAGGGGTGCACCGTGCCGGACCCCAGCATCTGCAGCCCTGGGAAAGCCATCCCAAGGCCAAACCATTCAGACAAAACTCCACGAATCCTATAAAATCAGAGCAATATGGTACCGACCCAAAAGCCAAGCAAAACCCCACGGGGAATTCTCCCCGGCCACACATCGCTCCCCCTGCCAGGCCTGTGCCACGAGCCTGTGCTATTATAAAATAAATAATAGTAATAATAAAAAAAAATAATAACTGCTAATGAACCCCAGCTCGGAGGAACCCCCCCAGAGCCGGACACCCCAAGGGCCAGCCGGCACTTGCCATCCCAGTAGGATGCAGTTTCCTAAACCCAGTTATAAAGGATAACTGGGCACCAGTCCCCAGGGAGGGGAAGGTTCCGGTACCCACTGGGTGGGAAGGTGCCGGGGGGCCCGGGCCAGGCTGGTGGGAGCTCCCCGGGGCTGGGGGCTTGGTCCCCGCTGCCGGACGGTGCTTCCCGGCTCTGGATTGCTGAGAAACTTTCTTTAATCCTGCCATCACGGGGGAATCGCTCTGCCAGGCGCAGCTGAAGGTAACCTTCATGCGGCTCTCCAGCTGCCTCTGCTCTTCCTGCGCACCATTTTTTTAACTTTATATTAAAATATTTCCTAAATCGTCAGCATTGATATCAAAAGAAGGAATAAGGGGGGTGTATCTGGAAGGATTCTGTTCTCTCCCCATTTCCCTTGCTGGGGATGTTCTGCACAGTCTCGGGAAGAGGAGGAAGAGGAGGATGATGGGGGGGGGTCTCATCCTGCCTCCCACTCCTCTCCGAGCCACGAACCCTTCCGAAAGCAGCAAAACACCGACCGCCCCCCCCAGCCGAGAATGATTCACAACTCCCGCCGAGCATCCTTCAACCCCGGGGTGCCGCCAGCTCCCCCCCCGCCTTTTCCCCCCTTTTTTTAACCCCTTATTCCTTCACCCCCCCGTTTTTACCCCCCCCCAGCCCTCTCTTACCGTCACCGGCCGCTGTTCCCCGGCCGCCGCTGCGCGCACCGGCCGCCCCCGGGAGCGGCGGGGGTCGGTGGGATGGGGTGGGGGGGCCGCCGGGCCGGGGTTCGGCTCATCGCGGCCGCGGGGGGGGCCC
>VZTO01015054.1:11770-21899 GCA_013400615.1 Syrrhaptes paradoxus
GTCCCTGCCCATGGCAGGGGGGTGGAATTGGATGGAATTTAAGGTCCCTTCCAACACAAACCATTTTATTTTATATATTTTTAAAAATATATATATATGTTTATTTATCTATTTATTTATTTATCTATTTATTTATTTCTTTTTCTATTTCTATTTATTTCTATTTCCATTTCTACTTCTATTTCTATTTACATTTATATTTATATTTTCCTGTCAGATCAATGAAAAATTATTTTGAAAACTTCCCACCTCAGGAGGCAGGAAAAAAAAATCAGTATTATAAAGTGATTAAGGTGAGAGGGGCTTTTCTCCCCCCTTTTACTGTCAGCTTAAGCATTGGGAGGGGATTTTCGGGGTGTGCTGGTGTTGCCGGGTCCAGCTGCCCCCTGCTCCCCCCAGACTCTGGGCCACGGCATTTACTGAGACCCTGCAGGTCAGGAGGTAACGAAAAAAGGGTCTGGAGCCCATCCCCCTGCCCCAGCGTGATTACGGCAGCGACCTGTGCTGGAGACAGGGAGCTCAGAGGGCAGCATTTTCGGGGTGATGCCCCCCAGCTGGCACGGGGAGAGTGGGGGGACCCCGAGCAATGGGGGGGGATGCTTGTGGCCACAATTTGGTTTGTGCATCCCAGCATCGTCCCGCCAGCCCACGCTCCTGGAGCTGGCGATGGGGAGATCAGGATTTTCGGGAGATGGGAGGGATGGATGCTGCTGCTGACCCGGCCGATGGGAACTGCAGCCTCAGCTCCATCCATGCGGGATGCGAGAGCATCCGTGTGCCAGGCAGCAGCAAAACTGCCCCGGGCGGGCGCAGGCAGGCGCAGGGACACGGCGGCTCGTTTCCATAGGAAACCAGGCTGGGGGCTGAAGAGCTGCCGGTACTATTTTTATCCTCCTGGTACTCGGTTTCTTGGGTTTACCGTGCAAACGCCCCAGCATTGCTCGCTCCCTCTGGCCAAGGATGCAGGGAACTGGGGGGACAGGGGGGACATGTGGCCTGCCATCGGCTGGGGACAGCAGCAGCGGCCAGGCAGACCCCTGCCCTGGGAGCCCACGCTGGGTCCCGCCACCTGAGGGTTTTCCCTGCTTCCAGACAGTCCCATTTTCCCCACAAAAGCAACAATTCTGTCTTACATTTTGTAAAAGCAGGGATGTTTTCTCCACCGTTGCAATCCCAGGTCTCCTGATGGGATGCGCGGTGCCGTCCCCCAGCTGAGCATCCATCAGAACAAAGTTCGCATCCTGCAGATGCCTCCCTGGCTTCTCTTGAAACCCTCTCCCGAGCCTCGGGGAGCTCTCGGGGCTGGAAGGTGCAGGGAGGGTATATATAGGAGGGTATATATATATATGGGGAGGGTGCCCAAGAACCAGCAGCGAGGGATGCAGCTGAGCGATGCCAACACGTGTTTGTGGGTTTTTGGGGCACACACAGGCTGGAGAAACAAGAATTTGGTCGGTCCTGGCAGATCAGCCCATTTTGAGGGGTGCGAGGGAAAATTGAGGGTCATCGGTATCAAACAGCACTCACAAAAGTAATGTTCAGATTGGTTTTTTGGGATTTTTTTTTTTTTAATTTTCTGGGCAGGCTTGCCCCAAGAGCTGTCAGGGACCCTCCTGAAACACCAAATGGATTTTCCTTATGATGCAAATGAAATGACTCCAGTTTGCACCCAGCTGCTGCACCAGCAGGACCCAGCTCTGGCGGGTGTTTTTCACCCCAAGGGCATCAAGGCTATTGCCAGGGGACTTCTGATATTGGCCTTAAGTGTCCTTCCAAGTGCCAATGTCACCAAATAAATCCCTGCGTCAGGGGCGTTGGGTTTGGAGCCAAAAGCGACAGCCGAGGCTCCTGCAAACAGCCCAACCCAGGGGAGCGGAGCCACGCGCCCCATCGGTCACCTCCATCGCACAAGGGCTCGTCCCCGCTGCGGTGGGGACACTGGAGCAGCCGTCCCCTCCTCCTCGCCGAGGCAGCAGGCTGCAGCCCTCATTTACGGGTCTGTTCGGAGAGTTCTAATTACCCAGGCTGTCTCAGGAGGGCTCGTCAGCAGGGAGAAAAGAGGATGCGGTGCGTTCTAATAGTCAAAAAGGGGCTGCATAAAATCTCATTTCGAGGATTATGAAGTGCTAGGACAAAAAGAAAAAGCTGTAAACAGGATGTCTGAAAGGATCTTAAGCATAAAGGTCAGAATCTCCAATGTAAATGGCTCCTTTGGTTCTCTCTTGCTCTGTGCCACTAATGAGCCGGGATGTAGAAAAACAAGTTTGCCTTTGAAACCACATTTTGGTCCTTTTTTCATTGGAAACGTCAACTTTTCAGCAGCAAATTTAGAGCTGGGGTGTGGGGATGCAGCTGATAAGGGTTTTTTCTTCCCCTGACCCCCAACATCCCCATGGTGGCAGCAGGTGGGGACCAGTGGGGGCAAGGATGCTGGAGGCCAAAGTGATGCTGCAGCAGCATCCCAGCCCCGGGGCCATGGCGCGAGGCTCTGCCTTCCTCCCGAGGATGAGGACCTTGCCAGGCATCCAGGGAATGGCAGGATGAGGATCCTCATTGGAGTCATTTACGGATTTGTATCCTTGCAGAGCCCCCAGCGTGCTCCTCCAGGGGATCCCACATCCCAGGGGATGGAAACGTGCCTGCGATCCCGGTTTTCCTGGAGGTTGCAATGCCTGGGGAGCTGGGCTGGCTTATCGGGGAGCCGGGCTGGTTTATCGGGGAGCTGGGCTGGTTTATCGGGGAGCTGGGCTGGCTTATCGGGGAGCTGGGCTGGTTTATCGGGGAGCTGGGCTGGTTTATCAGGGAGCTGGGCTGGCTTATCGGGGAGCTGGGCTGGCTTATCAGGCAGCAGCTTACCAAGAGTCAATATTCAGCAGACCTTGTGCTCTCGGTGCTTGTCTCCGCTGTGTTCAACCCGAGGGACATGGGGCAGGGACCAGAGCCCAGAAATAACGAACGCTGCAAACTACCGAGCTGCTGCTGGCAATGCTGCCGCCTTTCCTCCTTTTCCATTTACATTTTGCATCATTACAACTTTGGCAGGAGCCAGCCAAAGAGGCTGAAAGGGTGGCAAGGCAGGGCTGCCCTCGCTTGCTGGGATGATTTTTAGGGTCTGGGGGGGTCGAAGGCAGGAGGTGTGTGTGAGCCGCCGTGCCCTGAGCATCGCCCACATCCCCGGCACCATCCCAGCTGCTGGAAAGGATGGGCCAGCCCTTGGCAGCTGGGGGGGAACATTGAGAAGCGGCTCTGCTGCCTTTTTGTCACGCAAAGCCACATGCCACGACCCCCTCCCATGGCCACAAGATGCTTGAGGGCCCCCCCCCCGCACCAGCATCTCCCCATCCCCTGGGAAGCAGCTGCATGGCCACGGTCCCCTGGGACCAGCACGAGCATCTCCCCAGACTGCAGCTCTGGGAACCATCCCCTGGGGGCTCACACCTGATTTTTCCTTAATTAACTCATTAGGACGGTGATGGGAGTCTCCTGGTGCAGGCAGCCCTGCTGCAAAGCAAGGGGTCATTTTAGGGAAAAAAAGGGAAAAAAAAAAGAAGAATGCTGAGACAGGCTTCTGCGGATGCTCGCCAGGGCCGGGAGGATGGACACAAGCCTCCAGCGTGTTGGTTTGGGTTTTTCTAATTATCTGAAGTGGGAAGGAATTAATAAAAAAAACCCCAAAACAAGAAAGAGGCAACGGGGTGGATTAAAGCTGGAAAGAAGAGGATTAAGAGATTGCAGGGAAAAGAAGCGCAGAGAAGGCAGATGGAAGGGATATCTCCCCTTTCAGCCATTCTGCCTTCGGGAAAAAGGGGAGAAATAAAAAAGATTTTGATAAGCTCTTAAAAAAATAAAATTCATGAGGTTTCCGTTTCTCTATTTATTTGTTCCCCAGGATAAACTCCTGAAATACGACATCTCGTTTGGCAGCAGGGCATCAATCCGATTGCCCTTCCAATAAATTATAAAACATCAACACCCTGAGACTGCACTGCCACGCTGGCCCGGAGCAGGAGGGGACATCTGGGGGCAGGAGGGGACATTCTGGGGCAGGAGGGGACATTTTGGGGCAAGAGGGGATAGTTTGGGGCTGGAGGGGACATTCTGGGGCAGAAGGGGATGGTTTGGGACTGGAGGGGACATTCTGTGGCAGAAAGGGATGGTTTGGGGCAGGAGGGGGTGATCTGGGGCAGAAGGGGACATTTCGGGGCAGGAGGGGACAGCTTAGGGCACATACAAGAGGGTGGGCACCAGGATGCGGTGACACCAGGTACCGCAGCCTCTCGGCGCCGCTGGCACACGCTGGGCTCATTGGTAACGCACCAACGCGGAGATGGAAACAGCAGAAAGGACATTCCTGCTGGAGATACGGAAAAAAGACCCTTATCCCCACGGGAAACCTGCAGCCCTGGGATGGGGACACTGAGGGCGAAACACTGCAGCTTTGGGGCTGGAAGGATTTTTCGGATGGATGCACGGCACCTCTTGGTCTTTACACCAACCATCCTTCAGTGCCCATCACAGCCTGAGCCCCCCACCCCGGGGATGGACCAAAACTGCCCCCAGGGCCATGGCCAGGAGCAGCCATGGCCACAGGCTGAGCCCCGCTGCCCTGGTAGGGGACAAACTGGTCCCCAGCGGATTTCCAGCCCGGCCGTATGCCGTCTCCATCCGTGATTGAAAACCTGCCGAGCTGCCTCCTGCCCGGGCCACGGCTGTGGGGCAGAGGGCAGAGCATCGCCGGTGTCCCCCAGCCCTTCCCCACATCTGTCATTGTCCCCTGGGGTGTTTAATCGCTCCTGACCCCCGCCCGAGACCTCGAGCTGCTGCAGGCACGGTTCAGCCCCGATGATTTATTTCCCCACATCCCAATGGCTCAAATCCTGGCCGTGCTGCCACTGTCCCCTCATGTGGAGCAGGTCCCCCAGGGTGTCCCCCCCAGGCAGGTCCCTGCAGACCCTCTGATGGGTGTGAAAATCCCCTCCCTCAAATGCTTTTGCCCCAAAGGCCAGAACTTTACGGGGCAGGAAGAAATTCTCACCATGGAGAAGTTACACGCTGGGGGCTCCGAGAAAGGGTTTGGTGACATTGGGTGACACTGGCTATGGCACAGAGTCTCCCCGGCCGATGGTAGGAGATTACTGCAGCTCCGGAGCAGACACGTGGAAGGGCTGTGTCCTAGTTTTTGAGAGCAGAATCCAGCAGGAAAAAAAAAAAAAAAAAGCCACAGTTGTGGTGAGAGCAAATATAGTAACTGGCTCTCACGCCGGCTCTTCAGGAGTGTTACGAGCTGTAAAGCCACGCCAGGGTCACATCCTCACCGGCTGGCATGTCCCCTGGGAACACGGAAAATGGTTTGTTTGTCCCCCACCTTCTTCTCCTCGCCAGTGGAAAAGCATCTCCAGCCGTGTCTCTGGCTGTGGCTGACATAGCCGCAGGGTCAGCTCACTTCCTTCGGGGTCAGCGGCCGTCTCCTTGGCAGTGTCCCCCTCCCTGTCCCTGTGCCCCTTCTTGTCCTCATCCCTGTTCCCATTCCTGTTCCTCTTCTTGTTCCCATCCCCATTTGTTCTTCTATCCTTGTCCCCACCTAATTCCCAACCCCAGTCCCCATCCCATCCCATCCCATTCCATCCCATCCCATCCCATGCCCATCCCATCCCCATGCTATCTCATCCCATTCCCCATCCCCTTCCCATTCCCTTTCCCACTCCCCATTCCCTATCCCATTCCCACCCTATCCCATCCCATCCCACAGCCCAGCTCACTGCTGTGGGGTGCAGCCGTGGCCCCCCAGCATCACCCCCCAGCCGCTGCCCCATTATCCCCAGTCAGTGGCACAGTTGTCACCTAACGGCCTCGGGTTGTCATTCCGGTGTCCCAGATCCGCGTGCCCTGGCGTGGCTAATTGGTACAGAACTGATTTGGGGGCTTAATTGAAACCTAAATCCAGGTGCATTCATCAAACAATTATTTCATAACCATGAGACAGACGGTGCTAAACCTAATTAGGAAATAAACAAAGTTAATCAGCGAGCAGAAAACATTTACTAATCACATAGATACGTTGCAGGAAAGAAATATTAGATAATAATTTATTAAAGATTCCCAAATCTGCTCCTCTTCTTAATAACCCCGTGCTCTGGCTTCCAGGAAGCACCATCTCGGTTTTATTAAAGCATTTGTTCTGCTTTAAGGTCTGCTGGGCACTGGAGAACAAAAAATATATTACTCTGCAAGATGAATAATTGCATCAATTTAAACCAACGGGGCCAGGGACTGCACGGGGGGGCGGGTGACACCTGACGCTGAGACCGGTGCATTTTGGGCTTAATTATCAGCGGTTGGTACTTTTCCAGCTCAAAAGTTAATTCCCATTCAGATGGAAAAACTGCAAAAAAAGACATAAAGATGAACGCCGGTGGTGTTTCTCCTTCCTCTGCCTGTTCCTAGCTTCTTGTCAAAACCTGCTTACCTGGCACCATTGCTGTACCTAAACGGGGATATTTCTCCCCAAACTTCCCTCTGCCCGGTGTCGATTCCCGCTGGGCAGCGGTTTGGATTCCCTGCAGCATCGCTGTGCTTCCCGCAGCCCCGCGAGCCCGCGCCAGGACCCACCGCCGAGCATCCTTGGGGTCCAGCTCCCCTTTCGGCAGAGGGGGACAACCCAATGTCCCCCCTCCCCATGAGACGAGACGGGAGCTGCCGGCGTTGGCTGCATCCTGCCCAAAGGGGGATTCCCTACAGAGCCACGGCTGCCTGGGATTTTATCCGTGAATCCTGCAGCTGGGCAGCATCCCGCTGCTCCAGGATGGAGGAGGGGGGTGGGATGGGGCCAAGAGCTTCTGGGCATGGGGGGGGGCTGGAAGCAGACCCCAGCATTGCCGTGGCTGTCCCCCCCCAAGCCCACCACCACTCCTCCCAGTTTATTTTTCCATGTCTCTCTCCAGATCCCTTGCCTGGCCCGTTTCCCCCCAGGCGGGCTGAGCCATTTTTCCAAAGCCTCCATCATTAGGTTAATGATTCTCTGCAAATTATTTCAGACGCAGCCTGATTCAGCCAGAAAATGGAGCAGCAGCAGCATCGACAGCTCCATCAGCTGCAGCAGGGACAGCTGCCCGGGCTGGGGGGTGCTCAGCACCATTACACCCCCATTTGATACCCTGATACCCCCCATTTCATTGCAACATGGGGGGACAATGCAAATGGGGGCATGAAGCAGCCTCCGATCTCCCACTCCCCAGGCTGGGAGCCAACCCACTGGCTCTCCGCAGGGATGCAATTCCTGCCCCTGCCCCACGCAACACCCGGAGCATCCCCCCGGCAAAGCCCCAGCCCGGGGGGAGCCCTGGGGGAGCAGGAGGAAGGATGCTGCGAGGACAGCCCGGGGTGGCTCAGCTCCCACAGGCACCTCTTGGACCGCAGTGACCCAAACCTGGGGACAAGGTTTCTTTGGCCACCAGCTCCTTGTCCTGAAGCCACCTTGTGTCGTCACTCATGTCCCCAAAGCCACGACAGCAATTACGTCTCACAGCAGGCAGCCAGGCACGGAGGTGTTGTGCCAGCACCGCATCCTGCACCCTGCAGCCTGGCTCCCGGGGCTCCAAAATGCAGTTTAGGTCCCCTGGGAAGGGGACATGTCCCAGGGGTTGGGGTGGCATCACTTGGGTGGGGGGGAAGGATTGATTTTCAGTTTTCTGACCCAACCAGCGGCTGTTGCAGCTCTGCAGCACCGGCCTCGTTGGCATTCTCCGGCGGTGCCGCACGCCCGCGGGACCTGCAGCCGCTGCAGAGCCTGAATTATTCAGCTTGAGCAGGACCCAGCTGCTGACAGAGCAACTGAGGATTCGGGAGCTGGACTGAGAAGCTCCTCGGGTGGCAATGCCCTTCCTCCCTCCATCCCTCCCTCCCCGTCCCAGTCCCACGGGCTGGACCACCCTGGTTTGGGCAGGGGAAGGATGCGCATTGTGAACCCCCAGCTGAGCATCCTCCCAGGGACAGAGCAGCATCCCCGGCCGTGGCTCTCCCACGCTCCTGACTGCAGCGGGTTGGCGGCGGGGCAGTAATTTTTAACTCTATTTCGGTGTAATTCCTTGTCTGAATTAAATATCTGTGCACTCCACCGCCTTCTCCACGCTGCCTTTCCCCCGAGCTCCCCGCGTAGGATGCTGACAAGTGTTTCGAGTTGATTATAAAAAGAAGATAAACCGTGATGAACAATCCTTGCACCACCACCAGCACCAGCGGCTGTTCCTATGGGTGGGTGGCCCTGCTGCACCCACTGTCCCCACCTCCCCGCATTGTCCCCATCACCCTCAGCCCCAGGGATGGTGGCCAAAGCCCCATCTACCAGCAGACACTTCCACAAGCACAGAAAACTTGGCTGCCCCGTGGCTGATGCAGGACCAAGGGGGACCAGGAGGGTGTGGGGTAGGTGACACTGTCCCCTCAGAGCCTGGCAGGTCCCCAACCTGTTGCTCAGCATCTCCCCGTGCCACCGGCAGCACCATCTGACAGGTACGCAGATTGCCGGGGCACCAAAGCTTTCCCCGTATCATTTTTCAAACAATTAAATATAAAAAGACGCAAGTGCAGCTCATATTTCAGTGTTAATGTTGCTGCCAAATATTATCGTGTCGCCAGTGCTTGTAAAACAAAAGCGATCGATAACGTTATATCCCCGTGAGAGCCGCTCTGGCGCAGGATTATCCTCATCCTACCTGTGCCTCCCAGCTCAGCACCGGAGCCCCGCTGTGCACCCTGTGCTGGGACCTCCTGGGTTTGGTTTTTCCCTTTTGCTGGGCTCTGAATCCAGCAGGTTGTTGATGTACTTTGCTCCGTGCTTCTGCTTTCTGCCNTTATTCATGCTCGGCTCTGCTTTCACCGACATTAAAAAGCTGCTGTTGTGGGAAACGTTCCTTTTTTTTCCCCAGACATTGTTTGAGATGGTTCTGCTGGGGCTCCAAGTTTCTGTTCCCCACGTCCAAGCAGCTGGAAGGGAGGAGGAGAGGAAGAGGAGGGCTAAGGAAGGAGCTCAGAGCATGGTGAGCTCTTCCTCCTTGTGCACACAGAGCACACACACCCACCGGACAGCTCAGGTCCCCTGCATGGGACTCGTCCTGTGTCACCACCACCTCCATCGCTTCTCTTTGTCCTGACCAACACACCTCTCCCGGCTGGTGTAGGGGGGAGGCGAGGACCAGCTCAGGGAACACGGGGTGAGAGCATCACCCTGCAAACTCAGCCTTGCAAAACCCTCCAGACCAGCCTTAAAACGAGGGTGGACCCAGGTCTTGTCATGCAAAGCGGAGCAGGAATAAGGTCCCCGCATCCCAGCACCACTCCCAGCTCATCTTCAGGCTGAGCCTGGAGAGAAATCCTGGTTTTTGGCCAAGAGTCCAGCTGCGGGGAGGTTTCTGGGCAGCAGAGCCTCTGTGGCAGGGATGCAGGAGGTTTCGGAGCAGCTCGGGAGGATGGGATCCCTTCGGGGTGATGCTGAGCATCCTGTCGGGGATGCAGCGGCTCCTACGTTAAAGCCACTGCACCTATGGAAACCGGTGGGAAAAAAAACTGGTGGCTCAGGACTTGCTGGAAAGTGCTGCACGGAGCAGGCTGGATGCACTGGATAGCCTGGTTTTCCTGCCTCAAAAGGTGGCTTATTTGGTTTTTTTTCTCTGAACATTTTCCAGCTACTCGCCCACAGCAGGTTTGCAAGACCAAGCCATTAAATACGCCCCGAAACAGCGGGGATGAAAGCGATGGGGGCCCCGGAGCCCCAGCAATCAACACCCCATCCTTGGGGATGCAGAGCTTTGGAGATAAGGCACAGGGCTGGGACACTGGGTTCAGCCCCCGGAGACCCCCCTGCCTTTCACTGCTGGGCAGGAGTCGTTTGGATTTGAAAGGAAAAGGCTCTTTGTGAGCAGCTGAACACAGCCCTGATTTGCTGAACCTCTCGGGGTTTCCATGGCAGGAGATAACCATCAGCTCCTGGCTCTGCCTTAATTAACGATGCTGACCCTCATCCCCGAACAAAGAGGTGACAGAGACACTCATGAATTTCTTAGGCTCCTTCTCTCTCACATTCAGCCCATCCTGTTTACAGATACCCTGAGTGCTTCTCCTCAATGGCAATTCC
>VZTO01015055.1:0-14316 GCA_013400615.1 Syrrhaptes paradoxus
TTCCATCTATCTATAATTCCCTTAACACTTGTACTACATTTGCAAAAATACAAGTGAAAAGAATCAGGAGACTGGGAGAGAATCAGAGTAGCAGAGCACTCCTGCCAGGTTCTGGTGTGAGAGCTGGGGTGTGACCTTATTGAGTTCTCAGTTTTGCCCTTTACCACAGCTTCTTTGCTAGCCCTATGACTGTAGAGAAGACTAAAACATTTTATTGTAAAAATAGTGGGTTCATGCAAAGATTTAGAGAAAATATGCACCTACAGGGTCTATGCTAAATAAATCGATGCCTTCACATTCTTCCTGTTGACCTAGAAAAGTGAATTTTAAATCTAAGAGTCATCTTTGTAAAACAGGATCTAGAAGCTTTTTAGGCCTTCCAGTAGGATACTTGCTAAGTTTGCCTGCAGCAAAAACATAATGGAAGAAGAGCTCTATAAATTTAAATGTTTTCCTCTGTGGTAAAGTGGTAACTGTCTCCCAGTTTAATTTACGTACCAAGATTTCATAGACAAATTCTAGTACAGCCATTTTTGCTATTAACTATGCACCGTAGACCTAAAAATTCACTAAATAAGATAACATTAAGGAAATCTGCATCATAGCCAAGATTTCACATTTGTTAACGATATCTCCATTCGGAAACAACTCCAGAGGAGCAAATCAAAACTCAACAACTGCTAGTAGTCTCAGCTTTGAACTTACGGATGTTTCAATATCTTTTTAGCTTTCCATGACCCTGACTTGGTGATCCCCTAAGGTTTAGCTACAGTATTTTATTTTATTTTATTTTATTTTATTTTATTTTATTTTTTCAAATCCCTTCTCAACTAAGTTCCTCCCTAACTCCTCTGCAAAAGGAGGAGTCTCTCACTCACCTACCTCTGGTAAAACTATTATTCAGCTGATAGAAATGTTTTCTCTGCTACCATGGGGATCAGCCAAATACAAGAGGACTGCTACCTTGCCTTATTTGTTGCATTGTTCGCCCTAAGCTGCCTAGGACATCAACTGAGCAGTTCTCATTCTCAGATTTCCTATATGTACCAATGAAAACCACAGGAAACTTGAGCAGAAGGAAAAAAAAAGAAATTTGCACACAGAAAAGCAATAACTAAAATTAATGTTCTTGGCCAAAGCACTGTAGGCATAAGCACAAAATTTCCCTTACAGATTCAACAGGCTTGTATGTAACATTAAAATAAGAGTTTCAAAGACCAGTTCAATTCCAAACTCCTACTCTTGTCACTGAGCTTTTATTGATTTTTATTTAAGAACTCTCATTTCATATTTACATTTAAGAATATTTTTTTGCAAATTAATTATAAATAGTCTAAGAATTGGTGTCTTTAATAAATTTTGATCAAAACTGAATTTGTGGTACAATTCACTACTTAATTGATACAATCAATGGCAAATGAAATACTTCTTCACCAGATGTTTCCAAGATAGTAAAAATTTCTAGAATTAGTAAATATCTTCAGCAGCAAAGCTCGCAGTACTTCCCAAAAGATCAAAATAGCTTGCTTGACAATATTTTTAAGACCATTTTTCCCAAGTACATGAAACCTCGGCAGTGCAAAACGGTAGCATTTGGCAATATGACTGGCATGTAGCATTTAGTAACTGGATAGCGCCCTTCTATGTACAGTTAGAGAGAACATTACACAACAGTTAAGACTGCAATAGTAGGGTTGAAGTAGATATTTTTCTTCAGCTTTTATTCCCATCCTTATTTGTGCTGGTGAATGTTCCTTCTTTCTCTTTCCCATTTCTCAAGTAAAATTTGAAAGACAAATATTTGGAGGTGTTCATGAACACCTCCAAAAAACATCACTCTCTCCGTAGTGTGAAGTTACAGTTTGTTTGTGTATAGCTAGTATTCATGATGCTCTAAAACCCCTCACAGAACTGCTGATCCCACTGTTACAGAACACAGCCAGAAAAAGATAATCCACACAAGAAATAGAAATTTTAGCACAATCCTAAAAATTTAGTACACATGTTGAAAATACTAAGAAAGTAATGTAGCTGATAATACCTCCCATCAGGACAAACAAAAAAGTCGTACAAGCAGTATTTTAACTTATTATCTACTATTAATCTATTTTATAAAACAATTAATTATAATGAGAGATTATGTTATATAAGACTACAATATCTTGTAGTTTATTATTTCCCACTATGAGATAAAAAGTGTTTGTGTTTCTTACCTGTTTTCTAGCATGGGATTTTCATGTACCTGCACAGACTTTTGACATTTTTCAAGGAATAAGCGACTCCTAGTAGTACACTAATTTTTACCTCTTTGCTAAAAGTATCTCTCTTACCATAAATTAAATAAAGTTGGGATCAACAGTACTATCACTTAGGAATTCCACTAAGGAAATTTAAAACAAAAGGTGAGTTAGCTGCTACTAGTAACAGCTCGGCTCCTGAGATTATTATTTTTTTAATTATAAATGGTAATTACATTCATAATTCAATATGGAAAAGGTGGTCAACATGAAAAATTATAACTAATAAAATAATTATTTACCTTAAACTTCAGATTTCCTTGCAAGCTTGATTTTTTTATCTTCATATCTAGTTTCTCCAGGTAGCAGTAGAACGAGGATTTCCTGTGTCCCTGTGAATGTGCAGAGCAAAGAGGTTAGTCTGTGATATATTGGTCTCGCTAATCTCTTCATATCCTCCCTGGCACAACTGAGTATTTTGCGTAGCTCTTAATACCGAACACAGATTGCAAAATCAGAGATTCCAACTCAGCGTAACAGGAGAGTAATTTGATTCCACATACTGTTTTATAACATAACCATCTTATATAAGGTTTAGCTTATTCAAGTTATATTTTACAAAGGAAACCATTATTTTCAGGGCAGGAATATGCCATCGCTTTATACCTTTGTTTGTGTCTTTGACTGTTCTATTAAGTAATGTTCCAAACAATACTTTCTAATTCAGAAAACTATCAGTAATATACTTAATGCAGTGACAGGCAGCATGTGAACAAAGATTTAGAACATAGCTGGCACTGATCCAAAAGCCTTTTGCCACGTGCCCTACTCTCATACACACAAACTGAACTCTGGACAGCTGTCAGTGCACACTTACCTTTCCTCTCTGAGCTGCTGTCTAATGCTCTCTTGTAACTGAGATTCACTGTTCCTCGAGCAAGACAAATGAATCAGTTGGTGGGATTTCCCATTTAGTTATAAACGTATTTGTGTGGACTGTTTTTATCAGTGTCAGACATTAAAAAAAAAATTAATTAATGGCTCTGCCACTAGCAAAATATGTTTGTTTTCTTCATAATAACTTCCTCAAATTATTCACCAATTTTTGCAAACTCTTAAATTCATTGAAGGGGGAAAACTTTAACATTCACAGTCTGATATTTTTTACCTACTTTGTTTTTTTCTCTTCAATTATCAGTTAGTAGAATTAATAAGAACACACCCAAACTCTAGCTGGAATGAGATGACCTAGCATGATTGCATCACATGAGGATTATAGATTAAGATTATGGTGCTGATTGTGCAAATGCCTACGAGGAGTTCAGATTATTTTTTTTCTTTACTGTATCTTTAGCATTTGGGTGGTCTTGTTCAGTGTGTTTTTGCCTGTATAGTTTGCTCTGTGCATTTATTACATCACATTTCAAGTGGAGTGAAATTCAGCGTGATGGTTGGTTTTCTTATTTCTACTAACTGCCCTCATACAAATCCATAACAGGTGTTGCACATCCTAGATGGGTGTTAAGAAGCTCCTACAGACAGAAAAACAGATAGTGCTGGACTGACAGTCCCCAAGCTGAGATCCAAATGAGGTGGCTTCTGTTTCCAGTGTGACACAAAACTGTCTGCATGACTAGTACCTAATCCTTTAGAGACAGATATCCTATTGCTGAAATGCCTTTAAAGTCTGACCCTGCTTTAGATTATGCTCAGGTATATCCTTATATATATGTACACCTATAGAAAACAAAAACTTGCACTACATACATGTGCAAGCAAATTAGCCATTAATATATAAAAAGCATTTAAATATTGTGAAAATTTCTACTAAAAGTTATAGTATTTTCCCTGATTATATAACCACATGGTTGAAGCCTATCTTAGACTACTACAGTGCAAAGATATTTTTGTTTTGCTGTAACTCTGATATTGACCTTTCAATGTATTCCACAGCCACATGCAAAATAAATAATGCTAAAATTTATGTACATTGGGCAAGGGAGATATCCTTGCTCTCTGCAAGCAACAGCTCTTCCAAATCATTCATACTGCATTCATTAGCAATGTCATGTTTTAACACAGTTCAGCAGCTGAGTAATAGCTTGAAGAACGTTTCTGATAGTCCATCATTATACAAGGCAGATAATTGATTAGTTGTCTCCATTGACTGAAGCTATCAACTTTGGATTGGAAAGCTGAAACTTTAGGCAACGTTTTCACCTTAACAGTCTGCTGGCCGGTTTCTGAAGTTTATGTTGAAACTAGTAATTCCAAATTGGTTTTCAGGAGCTGCGGATTTCCTGTCTCTGGAGTTTGTTGAGGTGTTTTTATGCATTTTCCTGGACTCAGGTTTGGATCAATACTGCAGTTCAGTGAAAGGGGAATGGCTGCCACCTTCACATGTTCAGATTCATTGTGATCAGCTGTCAAGTCTGACACACTTTGCAGAGTCAAAGCAATTTTCTTCAAGTTTGTATCTTCACTGCCATGGCTGTAACAGACCAGCAAGACAAGTAGGGGAAAAAAACCCCAAACTATGAAACTGAGAAGAGCAAAAATAAGTCTCCATCTTCAGCTCAGAACTTTTGGTTCAAAATTTCAGTTCCCATGTGCTTCTATCATATATGCACAGCAGAAACGTGCCATTCCAAAATCATGTTCAGTTTGCAAATAGAGCATGTGGAGAACCTTCAAAATCTGTTACTGGTTGAAATATGAGCAGAAATTTTGTGTATGCAAATATTGTTCCATGTTATCTTCAACATTTGTCCTAATCTTCCTGCAAAGTAATCTGTTTGGATACAGATGGAGAGAGAATACAAGGTTAAAGGCAACTGCTACATTTCTGCCTTCTTATTTTAAAAAGATCCATTCAAATCCAAGTTAGCTATTGCTTCACTTTTACAAGGAACTGAGATTACTTTGATCTTTCCTTGCATTTCAAGTAAAAAAATCTCAGTAGCAGACTTCATTTTCATCTCCTGTATGTTCCCTCAGATGACATTTTCCCATTCTTGTATACTAGTGATCTTGTTGTGTCTTGTGAGGAGTGTTTTTTCAGAACAAGTAGGGGGTCACTTGGCAGAAACAGCCTTCTAGAATAATCTTTAGTGTTTTAGCATTGTCTCTGATAAAACTGTTGGATTCCTTCTGCAGAAAACTGCATAAACCAGATATAAAGTCTGTTTTGCAGACCTCTGAGTTACAGAGACTATTGTTATATGCATAAAACCAAAACAAATACCTCTTTCCACTAATGAGTATCTCTCCCAAACAACGAATCTTTTTCATGATATTCCAAATATCTTATTTAAAAAAAATTAAAAATACATTTTAAAAAAAACAATATTCATTGATAACTTCTTCCAAAGATATCTCAGAAGAATGTAGCTGTAACATTTAAAGTGTGGTATCTCCTTGCCAACATATTAAGTGATAAAGCTGGTTAAAATATTTCAGAATTTTGATGATCAGAACATGTGAAATGCAATTTCACACTTGAACTACTTTAATAATTTTCGAGTGTTATATATTTTTAATCTAAATACCAATTTTCCATTTTTAGTCTTTGTTTGGCAAGGCTTAATCACAAACATCCATTGAAGCTAGAAAGGATAGTGAATGAAATTATTATCCTATTGAAGTTAGTCTTTTTTTGCATTAATTTGTATGCATCCAAGATTTTTTCAATTGGCTCCTCAAATTCATTTATTCTTCCTTCTGCTTATTTAGGGTAGAAAGTATGTAATCTATATAAGCACAGTATACATGAGATTAGTCTAAATTTTGAAGAACTTTAGCAAAAAAAAAGAGACCTTCTAGTTTACACTTTTCTAATTTGTTATTTCTATATATCAAGCACCCATTCAGACTACAGACATAACTTTACTAAATAATTCAGAATTATAAAGAGATTAATATTTATTTTTAATCATCCATCTGTAGTTTTATTCTCATAGTATATCTGAATACTTGAATTTAAAAATCAGAAAAATGCCAGCTGACATCACTGCATATTTGAACGGTGGGCTTACTTGCATACCCTGCATCACCAAATCGTTCCTAATTAACCACAAAAATAGAAAACACAGACGCTGTATGCACTAGCAAAATAAGGCTGATTAAACTAATTCATATCTCAAGTGCTGAACCTCTTAACAGTTAATTGGATTGACATCTTCCCAAAAGAGATGCACCAGCAGGTGGCTTTTGAATTTGACAGAAGTCTACAACTGCAAATCATTGATCAGTGACAAGATCCCACTGACTCCTTTTAGTCCTGGGTCGAGAGTTACACCAGATGAACATAATCATGACTTGTAAGCCCTGGTATACAGCGCAGCATGTACTCCATTTATGGAAGGGGGTGTAACTGATACAGTGATAAAACATCAGAGAATTCCAGTACAGAATAAACTATTATTTTTTTCTGCAGAGATAAACAGGGATCTCTTCAGCAGCCTTATAGCCTTAGTAATAACGAAAATCACACAATTTGCAGGAACCAGTTACGAGGTAACTTCCACCGTAGATTACACATTGATGCCAATGGGACTGCACCAGAAGAAATGAAGCGCAAGTTGTGAAGTACATTTACGCTCAGCCACAATCCTATTTCCTTCCCTCAAGCCTGAAGGTGGAACTTTGCTTTTTATATCTATTATAAATCTTTATTATTCTTTCCATCGCCTGCAAGCTTGCTAGACTTTTCCAGAGGCATAAACACAATCAACCCAAGACAACTGTTTGTGCTATTAGTACAAATGCTTTTCCTTTCTCCAGACATTTTAACTCTTTGTTAACAAACTCTTATAAAAATGTCCCCTTCTCTCTTCCCAAAAGCAAGAACATAATTATGATCTATTGTAATATAGCTTTAAAATTTTCCTGTAATGGAAAAACTTTTCTGTAAATGCAGTTTATTTACTTGCTCCTAATACTTTAGGCAAGTTATTTTGGCACTGACTGTCAAATTAACTTTTCCGTTGTGTAGAAGTGTACAGTGCATTAATCTCAGTCTGGATTGGCTCCATTTCTTGCACAGCTCTCCCACTTCTACTATACTATCAGAAGCAAGAGATCAAAGGTTTTGGGGTAAAATATGCTGGGGTAAAATATGCTGAATATTCCTAGATATGATTCAGAGATTTGTCTGGCAAGTTCTGGAGAAAATATATTACTTTCTCCAGCTGTAGAGATAGGATGTTCCCAAGCTCAATACAGTTAATTGTCTTGTAGTTATAAATGACAAGAAAAGTAATTCAATTTCTAGGGCTGTGTGGTCATCTGTGAGAACAGTATGTTCAATTTCTAACAGTTATGAAATGACTCAAATAATGACAAACTTATAAAAAACCAAAAGGACAGGAAAAAAAAAGAGTTCATTAGGGTTCTACCTTTAAGAAAAGAGCATAGGTTTGATCAGGTCTCAAAAGTTCCCTGTGTTCAGAAGACTTTTTTGTTGGCTTGTTATTAAATTCCCTTTTATATACACTTTGCCATGTTTTTCAACCTTTAATCCAACTGAACTGTAATTACTGGAAATATTGCTTATAGTTACACGGTTTTCTAAAAAGACTTCTAATGTACTGTTTTTATAAGAACATCAATCTACTACAAAATTAACACTGTTGCAGTGTAAAAGAGAGAAAATGAAGTCTGCAAGGAGCACCAACAGGAGAAAAAATACTTTACAAGCAGGTTTATCCTGTCTATTCCAAACTCTGTTTAAAGGTCATAAGTATTTAGCTTTTATAATCTAATGATGCAAGTGGAAAATGCAGACAGAAAGAAAATTTCATAAAGAACAGGAGCTTTTTTTTCAACTTAATAAAGAGCATTTCTTATAGCTACTTTCCAGATGTAATTAATTATTTAGCTTGTCCTTCACAGTGCAGGAAAAACAACCCCTTGCAATTTTCACTATCTGAAGAAATTACTGAGATGACACTTACCTTGTGCCAGGGCGTCTCTTTCCCTAAGGAAGCCAATATTGCCACATTTTTTCCCCTGAGCTGTGTTCTGTAGTGGGGCACAGAAATGTTAACTGCTCACAGAGGTCATGACAGCTGCATTAAATAGAAAATTCACACAGAAGTTTTCACTGGAACTATTTTTCTATGTAAGGTTATAGAGTCAAGGTATTGGATACAGTAAATGTAGAGTTGTGCTAGTTTCTCCTTTTCTCAAGAAAACTTTCTAAATGTTTCTGTTGCTTATGCATAGGCAGCCATATGCCTCAACTCAGTGTTCAGAGAAAACTCCATAAACGTGCCGGTGTCAACTTCAGTGAAAAAAAGTTTCAGTACTGCAGACAAAACAATTCTTACACCATGCAAGCAGCCCAAACAACAACTAATACCATCTAAAAAAAACCTAATGTTAGAACTGATTTCTTCCTAGACCTGTTCCTATTCTTTATGGTAGTTCACAGAACAGGAAAAATGAAACATTATCCTGCTTTACCTAGAAAATCTCCTCTCTGAAAATCTCTTCTTTCTGAAAACTCTCAGGCGAATAGGTTTATCTATTGTGCTGTGCACTGGAGCCCCTGGGAAAAAATACCAGAGAAGGTTCAGTAAGTCATACATACTATAATTTATGTATTTCTTCAGGAACTTTCTATTCTATTTGAAGTTCTGAACTATCCATGCTCTGCTGATAAAATTAATCTGAAGAAGGTTCATGTTATTTGGTAAATTGCTCAATAAAGGAATGAGTTCAGCTGGTGTTTCATTTATTGATTAGCCAGTTGCTGGTTGATACCAGGTCAGTGAGTGTCCCCAGGCAGCTGGTACTGAGAAACACCTGGAATTAAACCTAGCAGCCCATTCAGAGAAGGAAGAAGGGATTTTTTTTCTGTTGAAGTCCACCTTAACAAATATTTTTCTGCTTCTGTTTTGCCATCCGCTATTTTGTATTTTGTCAGCCGCTGCATCTTATTTCGGTAATCCAGTTCAGTTTCGCATCATTGGAACAGATTTATCTTACATGTATGCTCACACTTATGCATCTCTAAACCTGTATTGTATTGTTTTATGAGATAGCATACAGAAAACATCCATCATGTTTCTATTTTTCACAAAAAAATCCATATTCAACAACATCCAATACTGTTCTTATCCTTGAGAAATCACTTAAAATAGGATGTTAAATGCTTTAAATAACACAAGAGGAAAAAAAGGCCAGGTATTCAGAAAGAAATGCAAAGTTTATTTTGAGTTTCTGTGCAGAGAAAGTGATATTTCTGCAAAGAGCAGAAATCAAAAATAGAAAATTATGTTATTCTGGTTGAAATGTCTTGGCTTCAGACTGAAAGCATTGGCTTTGCTTTTTGGGCTGCAATGTGCCTTTCAAGGCTGGTTTGCATGTATGTGATATTACAGAATAAAGGGTTGTAATGGTAATGATTTAATGCTGCTAGTAAGAATCAGTCTGAAACTCATAAATGGCCAGAGCTGAGCTAAAGTTAATTGAGGTAACAAGAGTTAATTTTTTGAGAAATGTTCTGGTTTTTTGCCCCTTGCTTCTTTTTTTTTCTTCTTTTTCTTTTCTGGTCAAGTATATATTAGAGAACAGTTGAAGTGCATTGAACAGGAGAATCAAAGGAGATTTCCCTTCAGATGTGTTCGGCTGGCTAATTTTAAAAGAAAATGAGTAGGTATTCCTTTTATCCATAAGCTACCAGGGGCCATATGTTCTACAGCATATCTGCACCTGCGCATACCAGCAGACAGGAATTACATTTTCTAAAATGTAGCAAGTTAGATGCCTAACTACTCCTGATTTGAGCCCACGATTCAGGCTAGCCCCCAGAGAGTAGCAAAGAAAAGGGGACTGTATCAATGACTTTTCTTTAAACCTGCGATTAAGAAGGGAAGATGACCATCAGCATAAAGAAAACAGAAAGATATTCTCGTTTTCTCTAGGTTACCTACGTGAGACCTTCCTGCAGGTCACTAGTTTCCACCTCTCAGAACACAAATAAAACTCCACAGGCATTCCCTTTTACATTTCTCCTGCACATTTCACTGTCAGGAGGAAAGAAAGCAAGGTTACACTCTAAGTTTGCCTTTCATCTGTCAAATAGTTTTAACATTCTGGTACCTTTTTGTGTTTTTAAATGTTTGTACTGAAAAAAAAAATTGGTTTATCATGGTATACTGATGTTAAATAAGTGAGAAACAATGGATTTACCATTCAAGATTAACCTAAAAATTACACTGATGAGACTGTATTTTCATTTTCCATAAAAATGAGGTGCATCTTACCTACCTGGATATCAGTTAAGCATCTGAGATAGTGCCACAAGGGTGAAAATTGGATAAGGTTGAAATATTTGGTTTCGTGGAGAATTGGAAAGTAAGAAAGATGAAAAAGCACATTGAAAAGCAGAGGAACAAGCTTGGGGAGGGTTTACAAGTAGATCTTTTCTAGAACTGATCATGAGGTTACTCTTTAACATGCTTTCTGATGTCCTTGATGCAAAGTGGAGGAGTGGGTTAATGAGATTCTCTGATTAAAAAGAATTGGAGTTGTCATCCATACAGAATAGAATTGGAAAAGCTTTTCCATATAGGAAAAAATTGGATGACCTTGAGGACGGTAATAATAGAAGTGAAGTGAAATTCAATAGCTTTTAAACTTAAGGCTAAATAACAGGAATTGACACCACAATCTAGAGGGTGAGTCTGAAATAGCAGAGAAAAAGAACGTGGGTAAATATATTTGTTACAGGATGACTAGAAACTACTGGTGCAAGAAAGTTCTGAAAAACTACAAAGACAGTCTAAAAGTGTTTCAGGCTTTGTATTTTCAGGAAAGAAAGAGAATTTAAAATGTCTCTGTAAAAGACCTTAAGGTCTTCTATCTGCAATACTGTTTATATCAAGTATGGTCATTCTTGTTCAAGAAAAATTAACTCAAAATAGAATAGACAAATTCAACCCAGAGTGCTACAAGCCCTGTTTTAGAAGTAAGTGTTAAAGGACCATAAGCCTTTTTACCGTAGTAAAATGAAAGTGGGAAAGGGATACGATTGCACTCTCTAAATGTATCAGAAAAATAAATGTACAGAAAGCAAGAAGCTCCAGAAGAATGTCGACAGAAGAACAAATGGATATACTAGTCATTAATAAACTTAGCTTGGAAATTAGAAGACTGTTTCTAGCCAGCGAACAGTGAATTTATGAAATAACCTTTCAACTGATTTAGTGGGGAAAAAACAATCTAGGCATTAAAAATAAACTTGATCAGTTTAATTAAAATGTTTGCATGATATGGATATTCATGATGCGAAAGGGCTGGATTTGAACACCCAAAATATCTTTTTCAATAAACTCCAGTCTGCTAGGCTGTTTTGACCATGACCTGATAATGCTTCTTCTCTACTTTTCAAAATACTGATTTCCTGCTACAGTCTTTTGGACCTTTAAAAAAAAACCTGACACCAGTCAAAACATATATTCAAAAGAATCCTGAAAACAACACATTGAAATCTACTAACAAAAGCAGATTATTACCCTCCTCCAGGAGGGTATGGGATTACAAAATCATGGGACATTGTGATGGGTTAGCCTTGGCTGGCCACCAGGTGCCCACCAAGCTGCTCTGTCACTCCCTCAGCTGGACAAGGGGAGAAAAACAATACGGTGAAAGGCTCGTGGGCTAAGGACAGGGAGAGATCACTTACCAATTATCATCATGGGCAAAAAAAAACTCAACTTGAGGAAAATAATTTAATTGCCAATTAACACCAGAGTAGAATAATAACAAATAAGAACAAATCGTAAAACACCTTCTCCCCTCACTTCTTCTGGTCTCGACTTCACTTGCAGCTTCTCTACCTCCTCCCCCTGAGTGGCGCAGGAGGATGGGGAATCGGGGTTGTATTTTCTCTGCAGCTCCTTCCTCCTCACACTCTTACCCTGCTCCAGTGTGGAGTCTTACCCATAGGAGACAGTCCTTCACAAACTTCTTGAAAGTGGGTCCTTCCCACGGGCTGCAGTTCTTCATGAGCTGCTCCAGCATGGGTCCTGTTCCTTCAGGAACAGACTGTTCCAGCATGAGTCCCCCACGGGGTCACAAGTCCTGCTAGTGAACCTGCTCCAGCCTGGGCTCTTCTCTCCATGGGGCCACAGGTCCTAACAGGAGCCTCCTCCATTGCAGGGTCTCCACAGGATCACAGCCTCTTTCAGGCACATCCACCTGCTCCGGTGTGGAGTCCTCCCCAGGCTGCAGGTGGATCTCTGCTCCGCTGTTACAATCCATGGCTGCAGGTGGAGATCTGCCCCACCGTTGCCCTCCATGGCTGCAGGTGGTTGTCTGCTCCACCATTAACTCCATGGCTGCAGGGGCACAGCTGCCTCACCATGGTCAGCACCACAGGCTGCAGGGGAATCTCTGAAGAACCCCCTGCTTCTTCACTGGCCTTGGTGTCTGTGGAGTTGTTTCTCTCACATATTCTCACTCCTCTCTTCTGGTTGCTGTTGCACAGCAGTTTTTTCCTTTTCTTAAATATGTTATCATAGAGACATTACCACTGTTGGTGGTGGGCTCAGCTTTGGCCAGTGGGGATCTGTCTTGGGGCCACTGGTATTGGCTGTGTTGGACATGAAAGAAACTTCTGCATCTTCTCACAGAAGCCACCCCTGCAGCCCTCCCACTGCAGCCACCCCTGCAGCCCTCCCAAAACCTTGCCACATAAACCCAATGTAGACATATTAATATTTGCATATTCAAATGCTGGAATCTAATTCTTGTGAAACATAAACATACACATTTTTGACACATATACACCAATTAAAGACAGATACATTGCAATGGAAATATGCATAGCACGAATTTCTGCTTGAACAGAAGTAACTGTCTGTGTCATGGCATTCAAAGTGGATATGCCACACATTAAATGTCATGAAGACTGATCAGTCAGCTTCACTAAAAGTCCCCGTTGGAGTTGACCAGATACATAATCAGGTGGACATTAAATTGCAAGATACGTGGCACCTTCTAATTTTCACAGGAATAACTACAACCGAGGAGGCATATTTCATCATCTGTAACAAACAGTACATTTTCCATTAATAATTAAACTGACATTTAAGTGTTCAGAATTAGCTTTTAAGTTAATCTTCTCTGAGACGTATCCATGTATCTCTGCTGTAATTATAGCACATTTGCCTCATTTAATTGATGTTTTTAATCTAAAAGGTTATGTTTTAAAACACATTCCTCTAAAACAGATACTAGGAATGAATTATTGGAAAGACAGCAAAAATGTTCTGAGCACCACAAATCAACAGAGTATTTAAGATACTGGGCACTGATGTTTATTTTAAGATAAAGTAACTAAAAGTTACCTCTGATGATATGCGTAACCCCTCTAATAAGTGATATGTTTTCAAAAGTCTTTCACGTGCAGGTGCCACAGACGAGTACTAAGGAAAACCAGCACTTCCAAGAAAAAAACTCTGCCATATGTTTACTTTAGTCAAATAGAATTGGACCTAACTAATCCAAACCAACTGTAAAAACCTTTCACTGTTTGTTCAGTCTTACTTCTGTTTAGACACTGAGGCATAGGAGAGTGATTTTCATCATGCTTTTTATAAGTCTTGTTCAAATTCAGTGGGATATAATTCCCAAACCAAGACTCAGTAAAAAATGAAATTTTGGAAATATTGTATCAATAAAACCATCCGAAGCAATACTTCAAAGAATCACAGTCTGGTAAGGTTGGAAGAGACCTCTGGTATCATCTCATCCAACTCCCCTGCCCACACAGAGTCAGTTAGAGCTGGCTGCCCAGGACCATGTCAGCTTTTGAATATCTCCAAATGGAGGACTCTACAACTTTCCAAGGCAACCTGCTTCTTGCCCTTTTTGAAGACTGGTGTGACATTTGCTTTCCTCCAGTCCTCAGGCACCTCCCCTGTTTCCCACGACTTGCCAAAGATGATGGAGAGTGGTCTAGCAATGACTTCCGCCATCTCCCTCAGCACCCGCGGGTGCATCCCATCAGGACCCATGGATTTATGGGTGTCCAGATTACTTAACCTCTCCTTAACCCAGTCTTCATCTA